>PVJX010045658.1:0-12629 GCA_004027295.1 Dolichotis patagonum | reverse complement strand
TACGTATCTCTTATATTTGTCATTTAACTGTATTAGTGTTCCTGAATATGTAATTAAGATAGAATTGTATATAAACAAGTTCAAAAATAGATTTGTCTTTTTTGGGAGTGTTGGAATAATGAGTGATTATAAGCTGCTTCTTTATACCATACTGTGCTTCTCACATTTTGCTAGACTAAGTTTATGATACTGTGTATGTCTGATGCATTTTTCTCTTCACTATGACAAAATACCTGACACTCACAAAATAAAGGAGCAGACACTTATTCATGGGTCATGGTTATAGCCCATGGTAGGGTCCCTCTGAGAGAAAACACTTGGTGGAAGGACCTGAGGAAAGAGAGTGAACTGAGAAAAGCTGCTTTGGTCATGGCACCCAGGAAGCAGAGAGTGAAGGAAGAAGCTTAGAAGGAGACACAGCCTTCCAGGTCATGGTCCCCGTGGCCTGAATCCTCCAACCAAACCTCTCTTCACTGCACATTCAGCTATGAATTTATCTCCACTAATGAGAATAACATTCCCATGACCCAGTCACCTCCTAAAATCCCATCTCTGAAAAATGAGTTTTATTGGGGTGGGGCATATTCTAGATATAAATCATGCCAGTGAATCAAATTTAGGAAATAAAGGTGATGGAAAAGTTCATAGCTGTCACATATTTTAATTTCTTCGATATAACATCTTCACATTATTTTATGATTAGCCTCTATTTGAGTTACTCAGACAATAACTTTGTGATAATTTTTAAAAGTAAAGACATTGTGAAATAATAAAATATTTTACTATCATTTTGTGCTGTGGCTTGTGTGCACCCCGAGTCCACTCTGATTGAATCCTTGGTTCCAGAAATGGGGTGGAAGGGTATGTGTGGAACCCTGAAAAGGTGGCACTTGGTGAGAATTCCCTAGGTCACTGGGGTATACTCTGGAAAGGCAGTTCCAGCATCCATTGACTTACGTCATGGGGTAGCTGATAATATGGACCCCTGTTATTCTCTACGCTACCTGTTCAAGGTAAATTCATTTGTTTGCTCTCAGAAGACCTCCCGCCATTGGTCAGTTTCATCAGGTGATGGGGCCACATTTGCAATAGAAATTGCTCATTGGACTTTGAACCTAAAAACTGTGAAAAGAAAAAATCTTTTGTCTTAATAAGCAGCCTGTGTCACATATTTTACTATAACACAAATCTAAAAAAAATTTCACATTTAAATGCATGTAAAATGGACAGATAATTAAGATAATTTTGCTTTATATTTATATTTATGTTCTTAAAGTCTAGGATATAAACATCTATATGAATCTCTAGTGAAACCCTATTACTGTGGAGGCAATGAAACTATAGAAAGAAGATGATTATTTCTCCAAGCGTTTGTGATAAAATTCTTTCCTTTTTTACATTTTCCTGATGTATGAATGTGTGTGCATACATGAATGTACATATACTTTATTTTTTAGACTAATAAATAGGGAAGACATTGTTTTGAGTTTCTTTTTTTAATTTTATTTAGAAAGAAATGTTTTGAGTTTCTTCATTATGATTTTCATGAAACAAAAGCTCAGGTATTGACTGGTAGAGTAAATTTAACAAAATATTTTAAATATTGGGAAAATAAGTGATGTTTTCATAGTCAATATAATTCTTGGCATGCCTAGGCTACATAGGGAAACCCTGTCTTAAAGAAAGAGAGAGGCAGGGAGAGACAAACAGAGAGACAGAGAGACACCGAGAGAGAGAGAGACAGACAGACAGAGAATGAATGAATTTCCCAAAGAGTAATATTTTCTGAAATCAAGAAGGAACTCCTTTTGGGGACTGCAGGATAACTAGGGTATCTTAATTTATAGGTTGTGAAAAAAAGAATAATTACTCTATGTTGCTCATTACCATTGCAGATTAGAAATGCAGCAGTCTTTTTTCTAGCACAATTGAAGATGAACTGTCGGTATTTCTTAATCGTTTCCACATTTGAAACCCTTTTTTCCTTTTATGCTGGCAGGGTTACCTTAGATAGGAAATGCAACTATCCATGTGGATGCACAATATAATCATGATGAACACATGCATTTGATCGATCAATAGAGACTAATTGGCATTGCCACTGATCTTCCATGCCTTTTGTCCCTCAGCTGTGTTATTCACTAGCATTCAACTTGTACTGTCAGTATTTTGTATCAATGTCAGAAAGTGGTCATCTTTTCTTTAGTAAATAGGATAATGAGAGTTAAAAGCTGAACAAGACAACAGTTATTGAGTTATTTTAGTCTCTGGAAAACAGACATTGTGTCATAGATTGACAGCTGTTCTACTTTAAAATGGATCATAAAAATCCATTTTCAGAGTGTAAGAGTTGTCAATAACAATTAGACCACTTTACTTTGTCAAGAGTCCCCATGTAGTCATTCACATCTGTGTTCCGTTTGCCCAAAGTATGATGGTGTTGTAAATGAAACAATGGATTTATAAACTGATGCTTCTGTGCTGCATGTTGTTTCCTTATCTGAAAAGCAATTAGAACATTGAAATATGAAGGAAGAGGAAGGAAACCCAAAGAGCCAGAAGTTGGAAGTTGAGGCTGTCATTTCCTCTGCAGCATAGACCCAAGCATGCTCATCATGGCAGCACCTGCAGAAGTGCAAAGATGAAGGGCTGTGTGGCAAAACCCTTACTCTCAACCTTTGAACTTAAACCTGACTCCAAGTCTGCAGTGCTGAGTGTGTCATGCAGTCTGGAGGAATATCATTGTGATGGCTGTGAGTGATTAAGTAACATTGCAAGGCTACTTGAAAGTATAAAGTATATTTAACTATGAAAACAGCTTAAATGTCTGCTGAGGGATGAATAAAGAAAATATGGTATAGTCACAAAATGATACTAATGAAGAAGACTAAAATGTCATTTGTAAGAAAAAATATTGAACATGGGATGATTATATTAAGTGAAATAAGCAAAACTCAGAAAGTAAAATTTTCAAGTTTTCTTTCATATATAAAATCTAAAAAATAAAAATTAGAAAAGAAACACAAGTTTATATGAAAACAGAAAGGAAAATATTACAGAAGGAGATTGGGGAAAGGATGAAGGGAAGAACAGGGGAACCATAAGGCAGTGAGTTTTATAACTGTAGGTTACACACATGAACAAATACGTCAAAACTCCCGACCGTGTATATCTCATATGGCCCAATGAAAAAAACATGCAGGGAAGGTAAGAAAAAAGCTATCAAAGACACTAAAATGTAAACACCATTTTTTCTAAAATATCCCAGAAACTACATCCCAATCCTTCTGATCTCATAAATAAATTCTGTAAAGTTGCAGGATAGAAAACCAGTAGCATTTTTTTACATGCTAGCTATTCAAAAAAGAAATTAAGATAATCATCCAATTTGTAACAATCAAAAATATATACTCAAGAATGTATTTAGCAAGGGAGCTTGAAGGTCTTTGTACTTGAAACTATAAAACAGTGTTGAAAGAAATTGAGGACTAAACAAAGAAATGAGAAGATGTCCTGCATTTATGTATTGAAAACTCGATATTGCTACCATGGCTGTTTTTCCCCAACTGATCTACAGAGTCCCTGCAATCAGTATTGAAATTCTAATTATATTCAACAGAGAGCTATAAAACACAATTTGAATTGTACATGATTCCATGAAAAATCTGATTATGAACAAAAACTATATATCTAGAAACATCACACTATCTGATAGCAAGCTATACTGTGAAGTTATTATAATTAAAACTGACTGGCATAAAAACAAGAATATAGGTTAACTGAATAGAATATGGAGCTCAGAAATACATCTACACTTTTGCAAAAAGTTGCTGCTTGCACATTTCTAAGAATGCATAAAAATATGACTTCCTCTGATGTCAGGAATAGTAGATATCTACAAAGGAATGAAATTATGTGTTTTCTTTATGTGATAAATAAAAAATAAATTTTAAATAAAGTTTTAAAAGTTCTTAAACTGTAAACTTTCTAGAAACTTGAGGAAAAAGTTTGTGAATACTATGGAGAGCTGTAATTGTAGATCACTGTGTGACAGAGCACCTGTTTAACACGTATGTCGCCTGGAATGCATATAACACATAATTCAGACAATCATTGTTAGACTAAAATTTTAAAAGCACCAAAAATAAAACTAAGAAGTTTCTTTACAGTAAAAAAAATACAGAGTGGGAGAAAATATTTGGAAATCATACATGATTACAGTTTAACATCCAAAACCTGGAAATACTTCAACTCAATAACCAACCAAACAAAAATAATGTGATTAAAATGACTAAAAGAAGGACATTCTCCAGTGACAACACAAAAATGCCTATCAACTTTGTGAAAAATACTCAATATCATTAATCATCATAAAAGTACAAACTGAAGGCACAAGAAGATGCTGATTCACAATTGTCAGCATGACTGTCATCAAAAACACCAAGGATAACAAATATTGGTAGGGAGGTTAAGAAAAGCAACATCTTGCACACTATTAAAGGAATGTAAACTAATATTAGGGAAAACATGGTGGAAATTTCTCAAAAAAATAAAACTAGAGCTGCTATATGATCCAATAATTTTATTATTTGGTATGTGACTACAGAAATTTAAACTGTTACATGAAAGTGTTACCTTTACTCTCCTATGCAATACAGAATTCCTCAAAATAATCAAGACATGAAATGTACCTAAATGTCCACTGATAGCAAAATGAATAATGAAAATGTGTGCTGTGTGTGTGCATGTGCTTGTGTGTGACAGTGCTTTTTCAGTCTTACAAAAGAAAGTATTCTGTCAGTTATAAGCGTAGAAGAACTTGGAGTGCCTTTTGTTAAGTGAAATTAGTCAGGCAAAGAAAGATAAGTACTACATGATCTCATATATTTATGGAATCATGAAGAGTATGAGTAGAATGATATTTGCCGAAGGTTGATGAACAGGGAGTGGGAGTTGTTGGTTAATCGAAAAAAGGGCTGTTAATGAAAAACCACAAACTTCATTTAGGTAGAATATTAAGTTCTGTGTACTCATTTCAAAAAATGGTGACTATTGATAATTTAACACATACCTAGAAATTGCTGAGAGTGGATTTTAAATACAGTAATACCTCGGTTCATGAATGCTTCTGTTTGCAAACAATTTGGTTAGCAAACAAAACATTTAGCAAATTTTGCTTCCATTCATAAATTTGACTTCTGTGGTTAGACCCATGCAACTCCAACTATTTTCCCCAAAATTGTAAAACAAATAAAGTTGTTAAACCAAGGCAATACTGTATTCTCACCACAAAAATTTACATTTTTGCCATATTAAATTCCTTTTCTTTTAATCTCAAAATGGGTCTACGTCAAAAGCCACTATATTTTGGAAGTATGTTTTTAGCTTTCAGTTTTCTGATCGTAAATTCCCCTCTTCCAATTTTAGTTTATTTACTCTCCTATCTTGAAATAACTTAGATTTACTTGAAAGTATCCATACATTTTATGGAGAACTTAATTATTAACTATGCATCATATACCCTCTTTTGATGATTTATGTAGTTATATGGCTTATTTACATACCATTAATACATTGAATCAAATTAAATACATTAATGGTATTAAAGCATTCTTTTATCCTAGGTAAACTCACATTTTTATCACTTCTGTTGCTTTTAATGGCTATTTGATTTCATTTTGGACTAGTAGAAGGGAATACTTGAGACCGCGTAGATTAAACTTAACAGACATGTTTCAGCACATGGGTTTACAAGCTGTGAAGGCTACGGTCAAATTGTAGGCACCACAGCCTTTTGTGGTATCTCCCCACAAAGTAAAAGCAAAGTGGTGGAAAAGTTACAAGAAGGGTTCTCGCTCTTTTGTAATGACAGAAATTCCAACTATGAGCATAAATCTACATACACAAACACCTAAAGCTTTTAAAAAGCATTTGATTTCAGCAAGTCTTAGGCACTAAAAGCTATAAACCATAGCACATGGTTTGTTTCATGTACCACTTAACAAATTTCATCACATTAAATAAGCTAATAGTTTTAAAAACTCTAATTCAATGTAATATGCTCAAATTGCATAATTCTGTTGTTTTTAGCTAAGTGTTCATCAATTTTAGCATCATTATGTTTATTTTAATGACTTTCCCTGTGTTAGCATTTAGTCTCATTTAATGCATTTTAAGTTTAATTTTATTTTGTAAGAAAGTGTTCTAAGCTTTACATCTTGTTTTATAAATTTGATATGCTATTTTATTTTACTTTTAAACAACATTTAATATGAATTCCAGAATATTGCTTAAATAAATCACCTTCAGAAGTTTAAATTTTAATTTCAAATATCTGAAAATTTTTCAAATATTTTTGCTGTCAGTTTTGTAATTTTTTTATAATTTTGAAGAATTTGTACAAAACAGATAATTTGTATTTCATGGAATAGATTGAGGTTTGGTTTGCATCACAAAATATATTTGATGTTCTATATGGTTCACATATGTGGGGGGGGCTGGGATTAGTGCGTAGACAATCAAATAGTAAATCATTTCAATAGATTTCCTTTTAGCTATTCACCTTTGCCATATGACACAAAAGCACACATAGACAAATAAACAACAACTAAAAATACAACAAGTGAAAAAAAAAGGGCATGGCTATCTCCTTACTATTTCTCACAAAAGAGGTAGCAAATTTTAACTGGTTCAGGGGCCATCACTTATGCATCTTTGTTCTTCACAATCATTCTTCATAATTTAGAGGATTTCATGTAAATTTGTAACCTTTATCTTTTTCAGGATTATTTTAAAGAATTTAATATGCTAATACCTATGTGTTTGTGATACTGCATTAATATATGAGAGAATATTTTATAATTATTAAAGCAATTTTATAGTCAAAGAAATTAAGGATGATATTGGCTAACTAGTTTGTCCAGTATCACAGAATTCATTGTCAAACACTGCCAAGCTCTGTACTTAATGATCAACTTGTATAATTACTTCTCTGCTAAATAGACATTTATTAATTATGAATTTTAAATTTATGTGTCATTAAATGCAAATTATCAGATGACATGATCATACTCTGGTGATTTTTATCTTTATCCAACCACCAGAATAAATTCAGACATAGTTCAAAGGAACCCATAGGAATGATTTTAGGATAAGTCAAATCAAAGACCTACAAGGGAGTTTTATGGTGATTAGAATTATTCTTAAGGGGAAGAAATGAAAATGCCAAAGTTTGATTTAATTATATGATATCATGATGCCAAAGAGGTGATGACAATTTCACCTCTATTTCCCTGAAATAAATAAAAAAATTAAACTGGCTAGTAAAAAATTGTGTTATTGTCTATTTGAAAAGAAAATGAAAATTGTAAGTGAACTATCACAAGGAGGCATGTTTTCCTTATAGGGCTCAATGGAAGGAAAACATTTTTATTCCTAAACATAATCAGAGGGGTTTAAAATGTGCCTTTTTTATGAGATGAAAACTACTGTTAGAAACTCAGTTGATTGAAAAATAACAAGAGCTATCTTAGTATTTTTTTTTGTTTGTGAAAGTCCTTAAACTTGTATCTTATAATTTAGAAAATTATTTAGAGGCACTTAACTATTTTAAGTCCTGAGGGCATAATTGAACTAACCAATACTTCAGTGCACTAAATTGTACAAAAGTGACCCAAACACTGTAAACTAGTTTCCAGAACTGCCTAAAGATTCCCTGGGGAATATATTAACTGCCGGAGAATCTAGCTCATTAGTGCATTGATTTAAATGTTTCCATAATCCTGAAGCATGCAAGGGTCCACTTATACATTCTTTATAGAAATTTTATTTAAAGATTTTATATATCTTTATAAAAGAAAATAAAAGGGTGTATTCCTCTCTTTTTTCCTCTACAAAGCTGGATACTAATCGCATGTGGACAGTGGTGCATAATTAGAAATAGAAAGCTTAAAATAGAAATAGTCATTAAAAGAAAAATTTGAGCATATACTTAAAAATTAATATCTATTATTCTATGATCATCCTGCTTTCTTTTTTTGAAGTAGATATTCAGAATGTTTTGGTTTCATATAATTTTTATAGACTATAGTTTTTACTTTAGCAGTATCTTTGCTATTTTTAAAATGTACAATAGAAGAGTTAGAATAGTTTCTCATTTAAAACAAGTAACTTTTATATTAGATTAAAAAAATAAATCGGTCTTCTGCTCTATGATACTGGAAAATATGTCTTATCTTCATCTCCTCCCTAGCTTTAAAACAGCATTATGACTGTCCTTAATTTGAAGACTATTATGTAATGATCAATAATTGTAGTTATTTATAACTTTGAATTTATAAATCACAAAATTTATAATTGTCCTTCCCACAATGAAATATTCACATATAAATTTAAGAGCTCATGTAAATCATTTGCAGTCTGAATACTACCATCATATGATGAAATATGTGCTAATTATAGTCAAATACCATATACATCAATATACATTCATACCAGTTACTTTATAAATTAAAAAAATTAAAATAAACCTTCCAAAAGGGGAAAAAATAGGGATCATAAAATTTACACACACACACACACACACACACACACACACACACATTTCAGATGGATAGGTAATTTAGCTACAGTATTTGACACAATATGATCGTGGGGAAAAGAGGCGCATAGACAAATAGGATTCAGAAACAGATCCACATAACTGTGATCATCTGACTTTTGTGAAGTTATAAAAGCAGTTCATTACAAAATTGATAGACTTCACTGGGCATGGTATTGTACATCTGTAATCTGAGCTCCTAAAGAAGCTGAGGCAAGAAGACCTCTTCTTCATTGTCTCAAAGCCAGCTTGGGAAACTTATCAAGGCATTGTCCCAAGATAAAAATAAATAAATAAAAAGTGCCAGTGATATGGCTCAGTGGTAGTAGAGCGTTAAGCTCAATATCCGTTTCCACCACACACACACACACACACACACACACACACACACGAATAAAAGGGAATTATTGGTCTAGACCTAAATAGTACCTCAAACATAAAAGTTAAGTAAAATTTGTTCATTTATCTAACCATAAAATAAAAAAATTTAAAAGTACTTTAAAATATTAAAATAAAATCTTTAACTTGTTTAATCAAAGAGTAGTTAGGCTTGTCAGGAAAAAAAAACAGTTTTTAACAGAAAAAATATGGTAATTGGCCTCCATTGAAATAAAAAAAAAAACCTAATTTGTAAAGAACATAAAATTAAAGGCAGGTTGAAAATAATTTCCTAATTACTCCAAGTATTTAAAATATATAAATAACACAAACAAGAAAAAAATCAATCAAAATGACATGAACATACACTTCTTTGAAAAGATCAAAAAACAAAGAAGCACATGAAAATAAACTTATCTACCATAAAAGGTTTTAGTCAGTGGTTGCAAGAGAAAACAGATGTAATGCAGGATATAGAAATTTACACTGTTACCATATTCACCCACAGAGTCAAATATGGAAGTGAAAGTGGTGTGTCTGTCTCCCGGAGATCTAAAGAACCCAGTACAGGGCCTGGACCCAATGGCAAAATCCTCTGGAGTCCAGCCGAAGGCCCAGCACCTACAGCAATATCCAAAAGGAGCCATTATCAGGAGGCCAAGGAATCTGCAGTGGAAGACTGAATGGTCTGCGATGGAAACCCATGGGCTGGGGGTGAAGGCTAGACAGGAACAACGCTCAACATGAAAGAGAAGACCAGAGCTCTTCCAAAGAGAATGGCCATCCGTGAGGAAAGTGAAGACTGCAGCTCAGAGGAAGCTGCCATGAGGAAAATCAGCATGACATCCTCCCCTCTTGTTCCTCTAGACCATTCTGACAACAGTCTTCAGGTGGGTCTTCTATGCCCAGAACATGCTGACTCAATTCAGCAGGGAGTTCTCACTCACACTGACAATTAATTAACCGTTACAACTCTCAGGGAGATGCAAATCAAAATCACTGGGTTTCACTGTGTAAAATGTGATTATAGAAATATATAAAGACAATGCCAAGTGCCCATGATCCATTGAAACTGTGTAACACATCTATTATTGAGAAAAATGCCAAAAGATATAAGCACTCTGAAAAAGATTGGTAGATTTTATAAAATAAACAGGCAAGTATCATACAATCTAAGAAGCACACTTAAGCATTTATTTCAGAACTATAATTCATATTCACTCAATCAACACCTGACATGAGTGTTCATAGTTGTTTCATAAGTAATAGGTGTAAACTAGAAACAATCTGAATAGTTTTCAAATGGAGATTAAAGAAACACACAACTGAATATTATTCAGCTATGAAAAAGAACAAATATCAGTGCACACAAAACTGTAATGGATTTCTAGGAGATCATGGAACATGTAAGATAAATAAATAAAAGCTCATTCCCAATGACAACATACGGTATGAGTTCTATCTTATCTTTCCATGACTAAGCTTAGGTTAGTCATGAAAAAGCTTAGGTTAAGGATTTAGACTTGAAAGATGAAAGGGCAGGACTGGGGAGACTTGCAATAATAAAAATCCTTCACATAGTAAATATGGCGATGAAAATCTGAAAGTTTATTTTGTGTTACATTGAACTAAATTCACACACAAACATCTACAAATCTATATAAGATCAGCTTTACTGAATTATATTCTCTGCTTGTGATCAGTGATCTATTTCACCCCCTCTCCTTTTCATGTGAGCCCTGATGTTTTTCAGCATCTCCACTGTTTTGCATTTCCAGAAAGTTGAAATTCTACAACACTAAGCACTTTCGGCTGACCTTATTTTTTCATGGCTTTTATTTCCTTCACTTAGCACTTAAGGGGTTTCTGTTGTTTTTCATGACAGGATAGCTTTCATTAATGCTATATCCCTTCAATGCACCATAGATTTCCTCATGTGTTTGTCTACTGAAGGATGTATTGGATGCCTGCAAGTTGTGACCATGCTAAGTACAATTGGTACCAATATCCTTGAACATATAGTTGGGTGGGTAAGTTTTTAACTCATTGGATTCAGTTCCAAGGAGAATGACCACTTAACTAGGTGTTAATTCTATGTTCAGCTTTGTAACTTTTAAAGTGTCTTATAAAGTGGCAATTTTATATTCCTGCCAGCAGTGAGAGTTCCTATCACTCTGCATTGTCAGCAGCATTGGGCAGGGTCGAAGTTCCCAACTTTAGTCATTCTAGAAACTGCATGAGGAGGTCTCACCATTCAACCTCCTACTGATGGATTAACATAAGCGACTTTTTGCAAACACATTTGGCGTTTGTGGATCTTATCTGATGAGGTGTTGTTTCAGAATTTTGACCATCTTTTAATCAAATTGTTTTTGTATTTTGTGTTTAAAGTTTTAAAAACTGTTGTGCTTTATTAGATATGCCTTCTATATGGAAATTCTCCAGACTTTAACTTTTCTTACCCTCTTAAAATGGCAAGGAGATTTATTTTATAATAATTGGTTATAAAGACTCTTAGTGGCATTACAACAAACAATGTGGTGAAAAGCAATTATATTGAATATTCAACAAAGGTGAGTTAATTTTAGAGACAATTGGGAAAACTAATGTGCTTATTTTCATTAGAAAGATATATCATGAGCCAAAATAACAATAGAAGTGAGTTCTGCAATACACTTTGGAAGAATATAATTTAAAATATTAATTTCTTTGGTATAATCTTCAATTATACCAATAAATTCTCCATGAACATAGACCTTTCTGATGAATCTATGAATAGATAAATAAAATTAATTGAAAAGCAGGCTAGAGCTGCTAAACTTTTAAATATTATTTTGTAAGTAACACTTGGGAAATATTTTGTTTTAAATATTCTTGGTTCTATCACACTTGAGAGTCAATGTGACACTTAAATTAGATAAAATTTTTAAGAACGCAATTATATTTATGCATTCCATTACCAGGCTTTAGAAAATATGCATTTCTATGTTTTAAAAATTTTTTTTTGCCTCTCTATGTTTTCAAAATAAAGGCGAATACAAGGCAAATAATTTTCTATCATAAAATTTTTTTCAAATGTTTACATTGTATGTTTTCTCACACCAATTTATTTAGTTTATGTTTTCTCACCAGAATCTATTTGCTTTAAAATAACATAAACTATATTTCTCTGGTTATTTTCAGATCTAATGTTACACAGAGACTTACCAAAAGATCCTGTACTGTAGTGGAAAAATATTTTAAATACTTGTTTTGCAGTTACACTTGATGAAAAATTACATATGTACACAAACACGTATAATTATGTATATAACTTTAATGATGCCATGGTTGTGTCTCTGAAGTAGATATTTAAAGTGAAATCACACAACTACGAGTGCACAGTGTGACATTGGGTCTAATATAATCTATTATAACATTTATCTTACATCGCGTTGAGTATACTTGAGAAAGGATAAGAACAGAAAACACTATCTTTTACTATATACTCAAATAGGAGTCTTTTTATTGGAAATATTTATTAGATTATCTAGCATTGTTCCACAATATAGAAAGTACATTTCCTGTAAATGTTTTCCAAGAAATGTTATAAAATATTTTTCATATCGTTTATATGATTTTTGGAATTCCAAAAAGGTAAAGAAAACAAGAA
>PVJX010045657.1:0-12621 GCA_004027295.1 Dolichotis patagonum | reverse complement strand
AATAACGTTCTATTTAAATGACCTGAGCACCCCAATTAAGAGATTCAGATTGGCAGACTGCATTAAAGACTTAATCCAATAGTCCATTGCATTCAAGAAACTCATGTGGTCCAAAAAGAAGTTCATGCACTAAAAGTCAAACAGGTTTAAACCCAGCCTCTCCTATATGCTTCTGCAAACTGTTTCCTTTACACTTTTTCTACACACATAAACACCTTTTGAGTAGGCTGTTATAATTTTACTTTTCAGCATCAATATCTTTTTTTAGGACTAGCCACAACCTTCAGTGTAATTAGTAATAAAAACGAGGCCTAAGATTCATTTCATCCTTTATCTTAGACTCATCAGTATTTCACCGTAAGTGTGATTTAGCTGAAGTGTTTTCCCATGTGCTGCTTATTCTCCTATTTCTGGTTAATAAAGTTTATTGGTATAATTTATATATACATAATGATCATAATGATACTCATCCATTTGAAATTTGTGTCTGTACATGATATATCTTTATTCTTTTTTCCTATTCCCTCCCCTCCTTTCATCTATCTTCCTCCTCTTTACAAAGTTTTGTTTACATTTTATCCTTTTTCAACATTTTTTCCTTTTCTTCCCTTCCCCCTCCTCCCTAATTCTTCTTTCTCTATAAAAAATGTTGTCCATCTCCATAACGTGGAATGCACATTTTGTTTCATATTTACTCTTCTGATACTCACACCACGGAGATGATGTGATACTTACACATGTATCCAATTGATTTCACTATCAAGTATGGACTTAAGATGCATCCAATGCCAAGGAATGTCTCAAGTTTATACTCCTTTATGGCTGAGTAGTACTCCACTGTATAGGAAAAGCACATCTTTTTTTTACTCACTCTTTACTTAGTGGGCATTTTGGTTGCTTCAAGTCTTTAGCTATTACTAGCTGTGCTGTTATATACATGGATGTTCATACATTGCTATGATATGACATTTATAATTACTCTGGGAAGATACCAAGAATGGGAATAGCTGCTATATATTAGACCACTAATCTTAGTTTTTTGAAGAATTGCCACACTGATTTCTACTATGGTTGTACCACTGTACACTCTTCTGTTTCTGGCTTGATCAAGGAAGTTTGTTTAGTTGTTTATTTCAATCAGAAATTGCTCATGAGTTATGATTTCTTTCAATTATCTTAAGCATATGTTCTTAAGGAAAGATTTGAAAATGGGAAGACTTCTTTGCTCCAAGCTCCAATACACTACTGGGGAATAGCGCATACATGGATTTGAAGGCTCAGGATTGTCACAATGTCCATTAATTGACAGATAAATTCAACAAATCTCAAAAGAAATATGATGAATTCAGACACAAAGCCAAAAATGCTTTTACAGTGAGTTAAGAGAAAATGGTTACAGTTAATAGATATGTCATTCATGATTTTGGTGATGATTTCACATAAATGTCACTGAATCTCTTGGAAAATACATATCACCATAATTGTTTGTGTATACTCACACTATGCAATATGCATGTATCTCATTAATTTTGTTGATGAATCCTCAGATGTGAGTATACCTATGCATATCCATTATTTCTATGTGAATATATATATGCATATGCAAAATATTCAAAATTAACAGTTTAAATGTATGCAGCTTGCTTCATACCAGTTCCACTTAATAATGCTATTGATGCTACACTTGATCTTAGCCAAAAGGCTGACAATCAACAAATGCTAGTGAAAATAATAAAATCGCCTGTTCATTTCAATACATTAGTAACTACAATATATTGAACATGAATATAACAATTATATAATACACAGCATATTACATGACATATACTATATAATATGCTAAAGTGAAACTGATTTATCATGAACCACTCACAGTATTAGTTCTCACCGTTTTTATTTACAGCCTACATTGATTATATTATCATGTGTATTTTTACAAATTTTATATGTTTACTTAGTCATAAAATACCATATCTACAATATTATATGTGGTTTCCAAGGATTCATTTTCCATACTATAAAAGTGTTTGCTCCATTCTGAATTTGCCATCATCAGGTGGGGGGTATTAAAGCATTTTTGACCTGCAGTGCTCATCTCTCTGTTACTTGCTTGTTTTATGGAATAGGTTTTCCAGTGTACCTTGGTTTAGCTACATTACATTCTCCCAGCAAGGATTCAGTCATCTCATGAATGGACTCTGAGGTCACCACTATGCTGATTCTCTCCATTCATAGCCTAAGAAATAGAGACATAAGTAGTGCTCTGAGGAGACTCTACAGTAGGCCTGTCTAATCTCAAGATCCTTCCAAGCCACTTGAAGTATAAAATCTAAAATGTAACAAAAGTAAATTCTACCTCCTTGTGCCATAATTTTTATAGTTTGATGACTTACTTTTTTGTGCTTTATCCTGGAATGGTGGTTGATGTGAAGAAATTCAAAGTTTTATAAGCAGGTCAATATGTCAATTTAAGAAAGCTGAAAATAAAGATGGGTGATATTAATGGTAGCACAATAATGTCAATATACATAATACTACCAAACACTGTATTTAAAATAATTTAAATGGCATATTCTTATAAAAAATCTGTGTTTTTATCTCAATGCACAAAGGAAATAAAAACACGATAGATCATTTAAAAACAAATAAGTGAATAAAGTGACTTCTATACCTAAGTTTCCTCCTATGTAGAAGAGTCAAAGACCTCTATGGACCTTCACTTTCTATCATTTCTCCTCCTTTAATTTTAGGATACTCTTAGGGTTTAGGGTAATATTGAGCAATGTGGGTAACTGTGATCATTGTGCAGTGAGCCTCCAAGAGCGTGTAATAGTTAACATCATCCTCATCCTCCATGTCATAAGCTTCATGCCTGAAGGCCATGCCATTTGCTTCTCTTTCCATGGTAGACAGGAAAGTGCTATCTGAGATTGTGCTCTTTGAAATCCCAAGGACAGATCTTTAGCTTTCACTGTATCTTAGTCAGGTGAGGAGCATTAGATCCATAGTTTTTGGGCCTGACTCAGGAGAGGCACAAGTAACCAAGGGAGAGTTGAGGAAGTAGATAGGGGGAGGACGGACTAAGTGAACCACTGTTTTCTCATCAGGAGAACCATAAATGATTGTCCAATCAGATGGGAGGATGTCAATGTGCAAAGTGTCAAACATGTGTTCTGGGAACATTATTATTCGATTATGATGATGATATTCCCAAGTGTCTTATTCCAAATGTTGAAAGATACTCAAACTGCTTCTACTTATCCTTGACACATACTACAGAGCTGATGAAAAATATGTCTCTAACTTGATTTCTAAGCATTCCAAAATTATTGTGTTGGTACAGATGAGGAGGAAGAACTTGACAATTATCACTTCCAATACTGAGGGATTTGTAAATGACAGTAACTGTGTTATGCATTCTATTTAATTTGTCCATTTCACCTCCTTAATGTTTTCACATGTGACTTTCCATACTATTACTACTTTGCATAAATTATGTGGAACCACATTTTTCTTTAAATCACAAACAGAGAAAAAGTTTTTATAAAGGGCTTTCTCATATGAAAAAATTTTTTTTCCAGGCAAATCTTGGCACTTATTTCCTTTGCCAACTCAAGAACCCATTTCTCTTCCAGTCTGTCTAGAAAGCCACTCCTTTGGGATTGTTCCCTACCTTTCAGAGTTCCCAGTAGCTCACAGGTGAGGGACATGGTAACACCTCCTGCACTGAATACAGGAAGAATGTTTGAAACCAAAGACAAAAATCACACAAAGTGTAGATACCCAATAACCAGCAGAGATGTCTCTCTTACTCCCACCCCACGATATCCTTACAACTGTCCACATGCTCTTCCAAATTTTAATCATCCTTCTCAATCTCAAGAACATGTCAATTTAGAATGGGATTTCATTCCTTTTCAGAAAAGTGGAACAATTGTAATACTTTTCAGACATAACTGTGGCATAGATCTGGATCTCTGCTGAAAACTTTCTGACAGATGAGGAACAAAGATTGTGTATCAGGCCCAGAACTTGTCATTGCAACATATTTGTAATCATCATGAGCACATATTAACAGTGCAAAGTTAATGTCATTGTGACTTTCCATACATGCATGTATGCTCATAATGGTTTTTGCTTATATCCACCTTCCTTGTTAGTCTACTCATTTAATTTTGACTCTTGTAATGTTCTGGAAGGCTTTTATCATGAATGGGTGTTAGAATTTGTCAAATGGTTTTCTGCATCTATTGAGGATGAGCATGAGGATGGAAGTAACAAAGTATCATGAACCTATACTGAGGGATTCCTGAGTGGCAAATCTGAGTCTTCAGTTCATGAACTTTTTACATTTTAACTGCACTACATTTCTCAAGTACAAGACAGGCTTATTAACATTCTAAAGAATGAGAGGGGCACACTATGCTCATTGAATCATTTACAGGTTATTGTGTAGAACAGGTAGAAGACATTTTTACACACGGTCTCTATATCACACAGAATATCATGCCAGGTGAATCCTGGAACTTAGGCCCTTTGACAATCTAAGCACTTATTTCTCTTTTCTGTCTCTTTGGGAAGTGATCCCCTTTTTAATGTGCTCTACCCTTTGGATATCATCATGGACCTTTTTTGAGGGCCTGCTATATTTTAGACACTGAGTCTACTATGTACTAGGTAGCTTGTTTGATTTCCTGTGTTTTGTTTTCCTGCATTTTTGAGTGCCTACTTTTTTATTGCTTACAGAAATATAAGAGCATGTAAATTTAATGAAATCTAAGAAGGATGTTAGTTTAAAAAAATTAAGGCATATTTGAATTGAGCTGTCTTCTTATAGACACAGAGCATTAAATAAATATCAATCCTGGCTAGTTTTCCCCTTAACAACACAACCAAACATTTCACTTCCCTGTCATTCCAGGAAGCGATAACAATGCTCTCCCTTTATGGGGTCCCTGTTAGCTCCTAGAACAGAGCAGGGTGCAGCATCACCACAAGGACACACACAGCCCACAGGGAAAGATCATGTAAAGGGTACATGCTTGCTAATTCAGCACATATTTCACACATGCCACCACTGCAGTATATGCTTTCATCTTTCCAAATCTTTTTTTTGTTTGGGACAGAAGAGGCATCCACAGTAAAACAAACTGTCTTTCAATGATTCAATGGACACTTTCTTGTTCAAAATCATTATTATTGATCAGAGAGACTGGAACATACTCCGTATGTTCTGTCTGCTCATTCCTTTCTATCATGAATGCCACATAGATGTAGAGACAAGACAAAACAGTTGATGTGTAGGTCATGAATATGTGGACCCTATCATTCATTAAGTGTATCTATTTCAATCATTCAAAGCACTGCAGAAATATTCATGACTAAAAAGTAAAGAACAAAGAAATGTGCGCAGCTAAAGCTGTGACTAAGTTGACAGTTAGTGACAGTTAGTGACAGATAGTGAAGTTAACAGTTCACTATCTGTTTATATGGTACAGTGATTCTTTATTTTATTTTATTTATTTGGTACCAGGGATCGAACTCATGACAACGCACTTGCTAGGCAGGCACTTAGGCCACTGTGCTAAATCCCAGCCCATGATTCTTTATTTTAAAAACAAAAATTTACAAAGACTGATTACCAAAGTTCTGAATCTGCTTTAATTGTCACAAAGTTCATTTTCCTCAGGTAGCATGATCACAGAGGGAAACAGAGTCACCCATATTCTGCCCCTTGAGATAGATCCTTAATATGGAACTACAATGTTCATATCCTGACTCCCATCCCAGAAGATCTATTTGCCCATACACAAATGAAACTATAATTACATTTACAATGATAACGTTTTTTAATCTTCATAAATGGATCATTACCAGACAGACTCTAGAGATATTCCTTGGGTATATCTATAACTTCAGAATACGAGAGTGTAAGTGATAACATCTCACATTTTTACAAACCAAACATCATGAGTGAGATACTTTGTAGAAACAGATTTTCTCAGTCTTTTTTATTTAGGTACTGCCCATCTCAAAGAAGTGCAATAAGTAAAACATTTTTAAAAATCAGTAAATCAACAACAATAAAGAAAATCAAATAAGTATAACAGAATTGCAATGAGGGATCTTAATATCACACTGTCACAAATAGATACATCAACCAGACACTCTCCCCCAAAAAATCAAAACAAATTTCAGAACTGGTGGAAAAAATGGACTTACTAGAAGTCTAAAGAATGTTCCACCATACAACATCGAAATACACATTCTCAAATATGCACAAGACATTTGCCCACATATTAACCCATAGAACATCCTTAAATAATGCAAAGGAAGTAAAACTGTGAGACCATAGTGCAATGAAATTACAAGTCAATGGCAAACGGAACCACAAAGACTGGGATTTAGCTCAGTGGCTTAACTGCCTGCCTGCCAAGCATGATGTTGTGAGTTTGATCCCCGGTACCAAAAGAAACTACAAAAAGTTCCATAAATATATGGGAATTAAATAACGCCCTCCTGAACAATTAAAGGAGCACGCATGTAATTAAAGAAGAAATCAAAAAGTATCTACAATTATCTGACAGTGCCAATACAACATACCAGAATTTATGGGACATGGTAAGTGCAATGTACAGCAGTACATTCTCATATCAGAAAAAACAAAATGAGTAGAAATAAACAACCTCAAACTTCTAGAAAAAGAAGAACCAGTCATGCACAAAGCTTATACACAGGAGGTATAAGCAGAAATTAATGCAATTCACACTAAGAAAACAATACAATCAATGAATTAGAGGTGATTCTTTAAAGATTCAATAAAAGTGATAAGCCTTGAGATGATCTTATCAAAAAAAGGGAAGGCAGTCTCAAATACATGCAATTATGAACAAAAAGATTGATATCAAAACAGATCTTGGAGAAACATAGAAGACCATCAACACCTACTTTGAGAACCTGTACTGTAATAAGATAGAAAATGGAAGAAATGGACAGATTCTTAGATACACAGGAAGTACGAAAGTTGAATGGAGAAGACATGAAAATTCCAAGTACCCTAATATGACTCTCAATAAAATAAAAAATGTAATTAAAAACTTACAAAGAAAAGCAGAGCTCCTGATAGATACACAACTGAATTCTACAAGAAACTTAGCGATCTAATAGAACTATTCCTCAAACTCTTTCACGGAAGTGAAAGAGCGACAATACTCCTGAAGATATTCCCAGAATCAAGTATAACCTAGATATGAAAATTATAGAAAGACCCAAATGAAAAAGAGAACTGAAGATCCATCTCCACAATGAATGTGAACACAAAAATTCCTAAGACACGGGGAAAGCAGAATGCAGCAAGTCATCCAGAAGATTATTCACTGTGATCTAGTAGGATTCGTCACAGGGATGCATGGATGGTTCATTCTCAGTCACTCATCTTCAAGCCACTCTCATCTTTATGAATGCATAAAACTTGGATTCTGCCCTGAGTAGAGGACTTTCTTCAGGTTAACTAGCAACCTACATGGACTTAGGACCCCCTTAACTCCCCAAACTATGGATATGATTTTGGGTCTTTATTCTCACTGTGGGTATCACTGCAATTGGCAGGTTGCAATTAACTTGATAGAATTTCAATGACTTTTCTATGGGGTTACAAATTAAACTTCGCAAATGAGGTCTGCAGATGGCTCTCTATAGAAAATGCCAAAAAGTCTACTAAAGTGATCTGGATTTGATAAATTCAGTCACAAAGCTTGATACAAAGTCAATATTTAAAAATCAATAGCATTCCTGCGCATAAATAACAAATTCACTGTGAGAAATTAGGGAAAGAATCACCTTCAAAATAGCATCCATAAACATGAAATATTTAGGAATCAATCTGACAAAGGAAGTAAAAGCTCTCTACACTGACAACTACAGTCTTCTGAAAAAGAAGATTCAGCAAGATATCAGTAAACAGAAACATATCCCCTGGCTGTTGGTCAGAAATTACAAACAGAGAAAATGGCCACACTCACCATGTAGTTATACAGATTTAACGCAATTCCAATCAAAATACAATCAGCAAAGCTCACAGAACTCGAAAAAACAATCCTAAAATTCATGTGGAACCAGAAGAGACCTACAATAGCAAAACCAATTCTAGGATACAAAGCCATAGCAAGGAGCACCAGGATCCCTGACTAGCAGGGCTGTGTCAGCATCCACCAGGGTCTTCCCATCTCTGGGCACTTCCTGCTATGCCTCATGTGTCCAGGAGGGGGCGACACGGGGACACGCAGCCTTTTCCTCAAAGGAGGCCCAGAGGAGCCCTGTGCCAGGAAGTTGCAGCAGGCTGTATTTGGAGCGACCCTGGTAGCTGAGTGGTCCCAGCGGCCTCTACTTTTGCGTCAGCACAGCAATAGGTCTGTCTGGTGCTGGCCGCGGGTCCACGCTGCCCAGGCCCAGGCCAGTTTGGGTCCCCACGGCCCCTTGGCTGCAGCTTCCTGGCTATATCCCGCGAAGGTGTCCCAGGGTCAAGCATGGGTAGCGGAAGCACTTGCCTGGTGACAGGGGAAGCGCCTGTGCTTCCCTAGGCAGGCAGCGCCCTTGGGGGTTCTGAGGGCCCAGCGGGCGCGCCGAGGGCGGGGCTGAGGTGCACAGTCCTGCAGCCAGGGGCGCGGAGGAGGACGAAGCGGCGCTGAGGGTCCTGGACGTGCAGAGGTGGAGCAGCGCGCAGCAGCCGCTATGCCCAGAGTCGCCCAAGGCAAGGGAGCTGCTGCCAGAAACGCCTGGCACCAGAAGGAGCCCCTCCAGCTGCGGGCTCCCCCACGGCTGCCCTGTGTTGTCCTCAGCCTCAGCTCTGAGCTGCAGCCCTCAGCTGGGAACCGACGCCCCCCGCCCCACGCGGTCTGGGGCCTGTGTGAGTGGACCGAGCCTGAGGAGACCGGGCCGCACCCAAGGGCCGGCGTCCTGGTGGGCCAGGCTCGCATGGAGGAGTAGCTGACAGTCAGGTCTCAGGCACAGGATGGGACAGGGCCCAGCACTAACATCCCGACCTCCCCAAGCCTCACAAGCTGTGCTGAACAGCCAGCCCTTTTGAACCTTTACCGTTTCTTTCTGCCATTTTCACGAGAAGACAGCTGTCCGTCAAGGACTCCTTGACCACTGATATGCTGCACAGGCCCCGCCCCAACCAGGAAGCCCTTTACCTTGACCACAGTGGGCATGAATTCCATTTCCTCTGAGGAACTGAATTGAGACCAATCAGTAGCTGCCATACAGAAGCTTTGCATCTTCTAGACCAATTGGGACAACTGTATTGCCCGACTTGTATTTGGACCAATCCTTACACAATTCTGAATGAAGTGCGACCAATGAGACTTCTGCAGCCCCGCCTTAGGTGGAAGTGCACAGTCTGTAGGGGTGGAAGGTCAGGCCTTACCCAAGGCCCACAGGTGCTTACTAACAACTCTGTACAGAGACAGCTGGCCAATTGGGCGGGAATCTGGGACCTACCTGCCCCACACTGTGTCCCTATCAACTGCACTGGTTGTAAGGGCACCTACAAGAGGAGGCTGACCCAGAGAAGATTATCCAGGCATCTCAGCAATAGCCTGTGATCCTATGCTACATCAGTACCTAGGAGCAGAGCCAGCTGTCTTATCTCTCTATCAGATGCTTGTCTGCTTGTGGTCAGTCCAAGAGGGCCCAGTGAGTTCTTGGTCCCGCAGCTGGGGAAGGTCCCAGCCCTAGGACTTAATGGGGCAGCGGCCCTACACCCCTGCTGAATGTCCCTGCACTGAACTTGAGAAGGGCCCTCCCGGGCCCAGGGGCTGCAGGGCTCAGTGAAGACAGGCCTGTGCCCCCAGGGGTGTGGAGCCTGACCCATGCCGTGGATCATGCCCACACCCTCCTCCATGTGCCCTAGCACCCAGCCAGAATTTCTCAGAGCAGCTGCCAGGGCTCTGCTCAACCCAGCTCCCCCGCACAGGAGCCCACTGAAGCAGGAGAGGCTTGGGAGGGACAGGGATGGATTTTCACTAGGAATGTGCCTTCTACCTCGTGACCCAGCCACCAGGCCTCTAGGCAGTACTGAGACAGGCATGCCCACTGCACCAAGGCCCCTGACACCAGCCCCTGTGTGCACCTTGACTTGGGCCCTGTCCTTCCTTGCCAGGCCATCCCTCTAGTCTCGACTGCTTCCACTGAAGCTAGATGTCCCTCCCTGCCTCCCTGATGTCCAACTCTGCCCACTGGTTAGTGAGCCAGCCTGTCTTGTCAGAATGGAAGCAGTGTGTTTACCCAAGATTGTATCTCTTATGCTTTGTGTCTGGTTGTCCCCCCAAAACCTCACGGGATCATAGGTGATGCTTCTTCAGAGGTGGCCAGATCTAGAGTGCCTGTTGCTCAGATTGACTCCTGGTGCAATGGTAGGCTGAAGGGTGCTAGGATTAAGGATGTGAGTGCTACCTGCCCTAAGTCTCCTGGGTAAAATAAAGGATAGAAAGATGCTCCAAGGTCCTTTGTTGCTTTGCTACTTTCTGTCCACCACACACTGTTTCTCCTCCATGATGCTAAAACACATGGGCCTCTTCCTCACTCTCCACCACTTGTGTGTCTTGAGTCTGTCATGAAGTCAGGGCTGACCTGGACCTGCCTATCACTTCTCACTGTGTGGGTTGCTCTCCATTCATCACAATGACCACAAGTCAGTCTCACTACAGATCAATCTCACAACACATGGTGATTCTCCTATGGTCTAGAAGTCAGATTTCTGATTGGGGTCTCAGGCCAATCCTTTGTTTCTCCTCTTTCAACAGCTCTCGGAGTGCATACCTCCTTTGACAGGTGGGCCTTCCCTGCATGCCCTAACCCAGCAGCTTAGGTTAGACAACACTGTCTTTCTCACTTTCTGACCTCCTGCACTTATGATGACAGTTTGACACTCAGGATCATCTCTGTCTCAAAGAGATCTGCCTAGCCACTCCTGCCATGTCCCCTGCCCCGCTATGGTCATAGTTATGGGTTCCTCTGGGCACGAGGACATGCACATTCTGGGAGTATCCTCCTGCCCTCACATGCTCCCCTTCCCCTCTTCAACACTACGGAGACCCTGACTCATTCTCATGAGCCTTTTGGTCCACACTGACCCATTGGCTGGCCTGCACAGCCCCTAAAGTGTTGAGACTAAAGCCTGTCCTTTTACACTAGCTGCCATGAGCAGGCACAGCAACCAGTGCCACGAGGCTTCCCAAGTTTACCCTGCCCCACTGACTGCTTATGGGCAACCTCTGAGTCTGGTTGCCAACCAGTCACTCATAAGGGCTGTGTGCCCAGGCCAGGCAGTGGCCCTGCCAGAACACACATGGCTTCATGGATAGCTAAGCTCTGCTGACTGTCAGGAGCCTGCAGTGACATGAAGAGCTGTGCTGGGCAGCTCTGCAGGACCTTCTCCACTGGGGCCAGATGCTGAAGTTCATGTAACCCAGACTTACCAAATCCAAGTTGGGCCTTGGCTCCCACTCCCTGGCACAGAACAGCATTCGCTAGCCCAGGACTGTGCTTAGCAGAGCCTTGTACCTTTACTGGGTAGGCCATCCTGGGCTTGGCAGGAAGACACAGTCTGCTGCTTCCTGGGAGGCAGCACCTGGGGCCCAGAAAGGCCCTGCTTTTCAGATAGGAATGGCAGACATGTCCAAGGTGAGAAGCCAAGCCAAGTCTTGGCACCTTCACCATCTCTTCCCCGGTAAGCCAAAAATGTCATAAAGCTCTGGGCATAGTGAGCATAGAATTATCCTTGGAGAACAGCAGTTGGCAGGATATTGCCCAGCCCCAAAAGAGGCACAAGTAGTCAACTATACAGAAAATCAGTGTTGGGTTTAGTGTGATAGAACACCTCACAGTTTATTTCTTGCAGAGAACCCAAAGTCCCCCATGAGGAGCCGAATCAGAGACAGGCAGTGGGTGTTGAGAGACAGAGAGTGGCCCGTGCTGCCTGGGAGCTTCCCTTGTCCATGGCGAACCAAGCAGCCTGGGTGTTATCTTGTGGGCCTGGACCAGCACCGCTTTCCAGGCTCTTATTTTCCCAATCAATGACTCAGGACAGTCATTCCTGAGATTTGTGAAAGATTACTATTTATTTTAGGGAAGAATTCAAAAGGAGAAGAAGATTTAAATAATCACTGAGGGAGAAAGTGTGTTTTCAAAAAGGAGAGAAGATTGTGTCCAGCACTCAGTGTGGGTGGCCTTGAGAACCAGAGGCTGGTGGCTCCAAAGCCCTTGCTTCCATCATCCTGTGTCTTATTGTACAGCAGATCCAGGCAGTCTCACTTGACCTGGTGCCAGATGATTGATGTCAGGTGCCAGGCTCAGTGTGTTGTCATTTCAAAACTTTGGTACATCTATAGGGCTTGGACTTACTCTGGGTCCCTGCAAGACTCCCCTCATGATGTTGTTCTCCAATCCTTTACCAAGGGTGACAGTGGTGCCTATATCACACTGCCCAAGTCTGGTGCCAGAAAGAAGAGCCACAAAATGCAGACTGGTTCCCTAGCACCCCTGGAGCAAAGTGTATAGGATGACTGTACATCCACAGATCACCAGTCATCTCTTACTGATGACAGGCAGTCACTCACT
>PVJX010045656.1:0-12626 GCA_004027295.1 Dolichotis patagonum | reverse complement strand
GGGTTGTGAGAGTCCATCTCTCTCTGTTTGGGTCTCTCCAGGGTGTTTTATTCTGGCATTTGAGCTGTCTCTCTCAGAGAGGGTCCCTCTCCTGCTACCTACCGGTCTGCTATCTTTCTTACATTCCCGGAAACTACTCTTTTTTTTCCCACTGGAATCTTGATTTCACTAGCATCTAACTGTTTTTCAGAGTCATGTCCTTTTACCTCTAGAGATTTTCCTGGTTTACCCTCTGACTGTAAATCTGCAGAAATGCTTTTAATTACATCACATAAAAGAGCCTTTGAATTTAAAATGTGTTTTTCTGAAAGCCAAGCATTTAAATCTTGTAAGTTTTTACATACATCATCCTTTAAACTATGTGATGGTTTCTTGTGAATGCTGAATACTCAGAAAGAGAGAACTGCTTTTTTTTTGTACCAGGGATTGAACTTTATGACCTCATGCTTTTTAGGCAGGTGCTTATGCTGCTAGCTAAATCCCCAGCCCCTATTTTTTTTTAAATGCAGAGTTCTTACAGATTTCTGATTTAGAAAATAACTAAAGGGTCATGCAGATTTTACTGGAATTAGGTACCACTGATTGTTTTAAATTTTCTACCTGTGAGGTATGACTTAATGATACTGAGACATGATATGTTATATTTTCAGTCTCTGATGATTGTTTTTGATAGCCTGATAAATGCATCTGGTGATCTTTTAACTTAGTATTTCCATCACTGGTGACTTGAATCAGTGGTGCCCATAGCAGTCTTGGTGAAATATACAAGCACACAAAGATGGTTAGAAATGGAGGGAACCAATATTCAAACATAGGAAAGCAACCTGAAGGAATATAGTACCATATTAAAACCACTCTCTGGGGTATTTAAGAAGGCAGGCTGAGCTGCTCCTGGATTTTGGCACTGCTTACACCTCAGGTGTTGTCACAAAGCGGTTGTCATAGAGGGAAAGGAGCAAAGTTCAACAACAGCTCTTTTGAAATCAGTGGAAGACTGGGTATTTGACCAGCCAACAATGTGCCCCCCTCAACATAATTGAAGGTATCTGGTCATAAGACAGAGGCAAAACACCAGCAGCAAGCAATGCACACCTGAGCACAAGAGCACAACCAAAACAAAAAGGAGTACTACTTGCAGAGGGAACAAGGCAAGGTCCATCAGTCCATCCATCCCCATCCCCACAAGTCAAAGTTCCTCCACTTGGGAACTTAAAGGCAACAGCACACTTACCAAATTCTTACTGTAGTATAAATAGGCCTGAGAAAACTCTACTTTTGTGGTTTTCTTATGAGTATGGTTGAGGTCTTTTTTCTTTTTTTCCCTTTAATCTGGTGTGTAAATGAAAGGCTTTTGTACATGTGAAAAGAAAAATACAAATTGGTAAGTGCTTTAAGTAGTGTCTTTCACAGTCACCAAAAATTGTGCAGAGTATTTAAACACAAGCTATCAGCATATTAATTAATTTCCAACCTTCTTACAGTTTCCGTTGATCTCAAATTATACTCCACACACTCTTGGTTCTTGTTCTAGTCCTTACAAATAATATCACAAAAACTCTCTCTGCCAGCTCTCTCTCTACTTGAGATATAAAAATAGAATCAACAAAGTTCTCTATATTTTTCTTTAATTTTCTATTATCTTTTTTTCTTTTCCTTCTTTCTGAACTATTTTCTTCCTTCATCGTCTGTATTCTAGCCTAATTGTCATCAATACTGTATCAAAGTTTCTGGGTGATAGCAAAAAGGATGAAGTTGTTAATACAAATTTTAAATTACATGATTGATGTATGTTTGGCTCTGTATGCGATCATAAAACTGATAATGGTTCTTTCTACAAAATAAATGACTGGGGTTCATCCTCAGAGACTAAGATGTATACAAACACTAAGACATAACCAAATCCAAGATCACATGACAAGGAAATATATGCGAACTAAAGAGATCTCAATAGAGGTCTCCACAGTAGCAACGGAAAATTTTCTACTTTAATAGATCTTTAATCACAAAAATAATAGAAACATGCAAATAAAAGGGGATAACATGCCTCCAAAAACTCTTAACTCTCCAAAAGCTGGACTCATAGTCACTGAAGTTGAGAAATTAAAAAATAAATTCTTAAAATGTTTAAAGAAAGAAACAAAAAAATCCATAAGATGCTTAGCAACTCAAAGATGCTGTAAATAAACAGATAAAGGAATTGCTAAAATGTTAAATGAATTTAAAGAACATACAAAATCTGTTTCAATTAAACAAGACAACACATAAATAACCATTTTAGTATAAAATTTGGGATTGTTAAAAGATATCGCACAGAAGGTGGGGGTTTAACTCAGTGGCTTAAGTGCCTGCGTGGCAAGCTTGAGGTTGTGAGTTTGATCCCCGCACCAAAACAAAACAAACAAACAAACAAAAAATCACACAGAAATCCAGAATATAAAAAGTCTACTGAATGTATGAACAGCAGAAACAACCAATGTGAGGAAAGTGTAACATAACAGATGTGGTGAGTCATGTACTTAGGGATATTCTAAAGCAAGATACCATGAAACCTGGATCCAACAGCTACTTCCCTCAAAAAAAAAAAATAGAATTATAGGTGTTAATATTAGAGATTCATCTCCAGCGAAGAGTTACAGAGCTTCCACTTATTATTTACTGATGGATAATGAAGAAACAAGTTAAGCTTTGTGACTGGTCTTAATGAATTTTTCAGCTGAGCCCTATTTTTACCTACCTCCATGGACTTCTTAACAGAGAATCAAACACAAAGACATGTTTTTATTAAGTTTAGTTGAAGACAAACAGTTGCTCCAGTCTGTTCTGTACAGTGTGAGTCAGTCGATTGAATAATCTGTCCTGGGTAGATACTACTGGATTTTCAAGTAATTTTGAAAACTGCTGATGCATTTTTTTAAAAGGACTTTGACTTCTTGGAAATCTGTTGTCTGGCATGGGTTTTATTACCAGGTACTGAGGTTTTACAAAGATGAAAGTCCTTAAGTATTGTCATTTTCAGTTTGCCAAAGTTCCTTTCTGATTTAAATCACATTTTCCACTTGGAAAGAAGCAACAGCCTTCCACCTGGATTGTGTTTAAATTTCACTGGGAATTGCCACCTTGTCTTCCCATGGGCCACACAAAAATGTGACATAACAATTTGATGAATTTCATTTGTTCCTTAATGTTTCATATTTTGGCAGACCTGTTGAGACACTTGGAAATACAGCCATCTAATTTTTTTTTTTGGTATCAAGAATTGAACTCAGAACCTCATGCTTTCCAGGCAGGTGTTGTGCTGCTGAGCTGTATCCATGGCCCTCAATTTGATCACAACCTAAAATATACGTCAACTGTGTGCTAGGCTATGAGCAATCATAAATAGTATTTGAAAAATCCCAGAGAAGTGACATTCCTTGTCCCTGAACACTGGAAAGAGGGAGGCAAGCAGTTTGCCACGGCTTTCATGGGATACTGTCAACATAGTTTGTTTTCCTTAGGTCTGATTTTTGTACCTGCTGGCTGATCTGATTCTGTAGCTGAAAATAGGCCACCACCATCTAAAGCCATTTGTAAATACTGTGTCTTTTTACGCCTATTCCGGTCGAAGGCTATATGCCACATTGTGCTTTTCTGTTGTCTTTATACAAAGCAAAAATACACTCAATTCAAAATTCAGTTGAAAATAGGAATCTTATGTAAAAAGTGCCAGATGATCTAGCAACTTGCCAGGCAGAAATCTCCGGGTGCCTGAGTTGACATTCCTCAGTCATGTGTCCTCGACAGAATATAGCATCCTGATTGCCCAGCGCTGTGGAGAGGATTTCCGCTTATTATTCCATCAGCAGAGGAGAGAAGTGAAGTCCCTCGGTGGGCAGTGCCAACAAGTATGCACAAATGTCTTTTCAGTGGTTTGCATGCTGGACATGGCTTCTGGGTTAAACAGCTAGCAAACAGTTTTCCATAAAATACGCTGAATCTGCAAAATAGCTCTCTGTTAAAATGCACTTGGCCAGTGCTGTTCACTTTTAGGGTTTAATGAACTTGAAGTTCAGATTTTGGGAAAAAATAAATGGAAACTTTCTTCTAGCTGGTCTTAAAGGAAAAAGAAAAGCCCAAATGCTTCCATATTTTATGTTAACTTACTTAGCTCCAGTATACTTTTCATTGCTGCTTTAAGTAGTGTCGTAGGCATTAACATTTGTATTTAGAAAATACTTTTGAATGAATTCTGTAATTTAATAATGATTCTTTTTTTGGGGTACATATTAGCACCCAATGTGATTTCTCATCTACCTTGCAAGGCTTTTAGTAACCTTTTATATTGTCTATACAAAGATGATGTCATCTGTGTAAATCAGGCAATATTTGTGAACTGATGTCTTGGTTTTGTCAGCTGAAGTATGGTCCATAAGATTGCTATAAATTTGTACGTATTTTTGTTGAATGCTTTTTTTGTAAAAAAAATTTTTATAGTGTTATTTGAGTAATGTCTTATAAATGTTATGACTATATTTTATACCTGTATATTAAAATTAATTTGCAAATTAAAAGAATTAAGAGGATGCCACAAAAAGTATAAATTATTCATTAAAACCATTATTCATGAATGGTTTTAATAAATTCATTATTCAAAAAAACATTTCCAAGGTTATGGAAAGAATTCAAGTTCAAGGAAAATAAAGAAGATCGAATCTTAAATAGCCATGACAAAAAAAAAAAAAAACTCTCCATAATACATTACAATCAAAATTCCAGAAACTCAACAAAAGGAGAGAATACTAAAAGCTGAGAAAAACATCAAGCAACTTATAAAGGCAAGCCTATCTGAATAACAGCAGATTTCTTAACACAAACTTTAAAGGACAGGAGAGCCCTAAGGAAAGTTTTTCAAGCCTTAAAAGAAAACAACTTGAAGCCTAGATTAATATGTCTTACAAAACAATCTTCAAAATTCATGGTGCAATAAATATTTTCCATGACAAACAGTACCTAAATAAATTCATGACCATCAAATCAGCATCCAGAAAGTATTCAAAGGATTCCTACAGAAAGACAGTGACGCTAACATCACCAAAAAGCCCATAGGAAAAAATATATCTGACTAAGTGAGTTGTTAAAGGGGGAAAAATAAAAGAATCATCAAGAAAAATAATGAAGTAGCAGGATTCAGTAAATAACTTTTAGCAATAATTCTTGAAGTAAATTGTCTTAATCCCCAACCAATCAAAAGACGTAGATTGGTAAGCTGGATCCAAAAGACCCTCTCACTATGTTACCTCACCCACAAACATATACAGACTGAAAGTGAAAGAATGAAAACAATACAGCATGCATTAGGAACCCAAAGCCAGTAGAAATAGCTATCCTATTTTCAGACAAAGTGGACTTCAAGCCAACAATGATCAGAAAAGACGGAGAAAATTATGGCATATTGGTAAAGGGAAGAATTCAACAGGAAAAAGTAACACATTCATTTTCATAAAAGAAATACTAATGGACATTAAAGGTCAGGTAAATATCAATGCAATCCGAGTAGAGGACTTCAGTACCACCCTCGCATAAATAGAGTTGTCAACTAAACAAAATCTCAACAACAACAATAACAACAATAAAATCATAGTTGTACCACACCACCAAACAATAGACTTACAAGATATCTACAGAGTGTTTTATCCAACACGAGAATAAACATTTTCATCAGCAGCACACAAAGCTCTCTCCAAAACAGACCAGACATTAGGTCACAGAATGCCAAACTTGTAAAAAGAGAGAAATTATATCCAACATCATGGAAAATAATAAAATTGAGACCATAAAAATATAAATGATCAACGAATCAGCATTGATTCTTTGAAAGGATCAACACAATTGAAAATTTCTTAGTCAAATTTATTAAAAAAGGAAATACTCATATTAATGCAATTAGACATGAAAAGGTGAAGTCACAACAGATGATACCAAAATCCAAAGAATCAAAAGAAATTACTTCAAAAATTTATATTTCAATAAATTAGAGAATACAGAAGAAATGGATAAATTACACAGATGAATTATCAAAAATTGAACCAAGGAAATATAAAAACTCTTAATGGCAATGAGCAGGCAGTAATAAGCAATGAAATACAGGTAGTAATAAAAACTCTATCAATTAGAACATCTCAGGAACCAATGGATTTACTGTTAAATTTCACCAAAACTTCAGGGAAGAACTAACACTAACACTCATTAACTCTCTTGTGAAACTGAAGAGACTGTGAAATTCTTTCCTGAAGAATAGAATTACCTTGACCCCAGAACTGGACAAAGAATCAACAACAACAAAACCATATGTCAATTTTTTTCCTGAACACAGATGCAAAAATTCTCAATAAGATAATTATAAACAGGATCCAATAAATAATTACAAAGATCATATATCATGACTGTCAGTTCCATCCCACAGATAGAAGGGCGATTCAACATATGTAAGCCAAAAGATGTAGTACACCACAAAAATAAAGGAATAAAAATCACATGTTTAGCCAGGTGTGGTGGCTGAAATCCCAGCACTTGGAGGCTGAGGCAAGATCATTCTGAGTTCAAGACCAGCTGGGGCTGCAAAGTGAGCTCAAGGCCAGCCTGAATTGCATAGTGAGAATCTGTCTCAAAAAGAACAAAAGAAAAGAAAAGAAAAGGTCAACATTTACCTCAACAAATGCAGAAAAAGCATCTAAAAAAACCATTTATTCATAAATATCTATTTATGTAAAACCCCATAGAAAATATGTATAGAGATACCTAAATTTAAAGTGCTAAAAGCCACTTATGACAAACCCACTGTAACATCATACTAAATGGGAGAAAAACTTGAAGCATTCCTTCTGAAATCAGGAACAAGGGTGTCCAATCTTACTACTCCTGTTCAATATAGTACTCAAAACTAGCCAGAGCAATCAGGCAGAGGAAGAAACAAAAGAGATTCAAATAGGCAAGAAAGAAGTCAAACTATCCTTATTTCCATATAATATGATCCTTTACACAGAAAATCCAAAAACATCCACCAGAAGATAATTAAAACTAATAAAAATTCAGCAATGTGACTGGATACAAAACAAACACACAAAATCAAAGGCATTGCTATATACCAATAATAAACCCACTGAGAAAGAAATCAGGAAAGTAACATAATAGAATCCAAAAAATACCTAGAAATTAAACTAAACAAGGAATGGAAATATCTATACTATATAAAGAATCAGAAAAAAATTAGACATCCCAAAATAAAGGACCCATCAAAAAATGAGCAACTGAAATAGACACTTTTGAAAAAAAGGAGTTAAAATGGTCAATAAGTACAGAAAAATGTTCAGCATCTTTGGCTGTTATAAAAATGCAAATCAAAGCAACACCAAGATTCCCCCTTATTCCAGTAAGAATGGCTATTACCAAGAATGAAAAGCAACAAATACTGGTGAAGTTGTGAAGGAAAAGGGAAGCTACACTGTTGGTGGGAATGTAAACTGGTATAGCCATTACGGAAATCAGTATGGAGATTCCTCAAAAAACTAAAGCTAGAAATTCCATTTGAGCCAGTCTATGTCTCCTTTGGGTATCTTCCTACAGTTAAAGTCATTATTTTACAGTGACACTGCATACCCCAGTTTATAGCAGCAAAACTCACAAAAGCTAAATCATGTAATCAGGTCAAATGCCCATACCCAGATGAATTAGAAAGAAAATGTGGTACACATACACAGCCAGCCATACAGGATAAATGAATCAGTTTTAAGAAATGTGATGGAGGGCGCTGAGCCAAGCAGCAACCACCCTGCCGCCCTGAAGAACAACTATTGAAGATAACGAGATATACAATGGTGCCTATTACTGCTGTCCTGGTGACCTGCTGTGATGTTCTGTGCCAATTTCACTACACTGTCTCAATTGGCTTTATTCCATCCTGTTTTGTTGTATTTTACTACCTCCAAGTTAGTAAAAATTAAATAAAAATAAAACAATAGACCATGAGAGAACAAGGTAACAAAATACCTCCCAAAACTCCCAACTACACCAAAGCTGATCCATGTGACATGGATGACACGAAACTCAAAAACAAAACAGCAGAATTATATAAGGTGATCAAAAAGGAAACAACAACAACAAATCAATGGGGGTACTGAGCAAGCTGAAACATGATATAACTAAACAGATAATGTACTTAAAAAGCAAAAGGAGGAAAAGAAAATGCTCTAAAGGATATAACTGTATGTATGTTTAAGTGTGTGGGACTGATAAACGTACTACCAAGTTTTTGTTGTATCACTGAACAGAACTGTTTGCAGCCTCACTGTTTGTTCACTGTGTATGCCTTAATTTTGTAACATGAACAACTATTTCTAAGAAGACAATATGTAATTTATCAAGTAGTGATTTCTTAATGTTTTTTTTTGAAATTCTGTATTATTTCTACTTTTTTTCTGTTTTGCTTTTTTTCTCTTTAAATAAAATTTTAAAAAAAAGAAATGTGATGGAGCTTTAAAACATAACCCTAAAGGAAATAAATCAGACATGTAAAATTAAATATCACATGGTTTTTCCAATATTATATAAATAAATAGTGAACAGAATAAATGAGGGATGATAAGGAAACAGGAAGGGAGACCCTAGAGATGGGAACAGGATCTGGTGATAGAAGATAGGGAAGGATTGGGGGAAATGGGGGTTAAAAATGACCCCAAGATTCTATATTTATATGTCTTAATTCTCCTAAACAAAGCAATTAAGTATTTTTAAAATACATTAATAAAATCACGTTTGCCTTCAGAATATAAAGGTTTCACTGTGTGCCAGGACTGTGTGCTTATTTTGAGTGTCGAGAGTCTTTGCTGAGAGTAGGATCATGGGCTAACACTGTTTGTGTTCATTGTATCAGTAGTTACAATCACAAGACAACTTACTCTTTCTGTCTGACATCATTTTGGGGATGGTACTAGGATCAGAGGCCCAGGTATTACTGGAATATCCTGCAGTTTTTGAAAATCCCAAGTAAGGAGGATCTTGGTCTTCATACTCTACATTCTCTGCAAATAGAATGTTTCTATTTTTGTACATATCTTGTTCTTTGCCACTTCTGGCTGGTATTTTGTTGTCTACAGTCCTTAAAAAAGGATCAAAACTTGCCTTGTTTATAAATTTTGGAATCTGCAATAATAAAAAAGTAATTTGGTAGCATTTATTCTGAATTTATCATGAATTTTCTAGTCAATTTTTGAACAATCAATTTACATATTAATACTCTTCTACAAATGGAGAAAATGAACTTCAATTACTTTAAAATATTCAAAATTAGAGTAACGTTTTAAAGCAAAAATTTCTAATTCTTAATTATGGCACTACTGTGTCCATCTGTTTTTTTGGTCAAGAGGGTGGTTTAGTCACTTTCTTTTTTGACACGAGTTCTCACTGTGGTGCCCAGCCTGACCTCAAAATCCTGGGCTTCTGGGATCCTCCTACTTCAGCTTACCAAGTAGTAGTGATTATAGGCACACACCACCATACTTGGTTCTGAAATACTTTTAAATACTTAAAAACCACCTATAGTTTTTTTTTTAATGATTGATTTCCCAGTATTAGTTTTGTTTCCCTAAACAGAAAGTGGCTAACACTAAGCTCTAACTCTTATCATATAAACATTTAGCATTTAAGTAGTAATGTAGAAAAATTTTATTTAAAAATAAAAGTAAGTAGTAGGTGGCCTATTAAATGTGTCCTGGGAGCACCTAACATCAGCTTTTAAGGCTGAGAGTTTCAACAGTGGTGAAGGGCTCTAGCCTATCCCTAACATATCACAGCAGAATCTTGTTTTGGATACATACTATAGAGGACAGCACTGCGTTAGCTCTGCCTCCTGTGCCTGCCACACAGTCAGTGGAACTGAGACCAGCATGTATCAGAGCTAACAGTAGTTCAACATACTCGCACATATGTGTCCTGTTATTAAGTAGACCTACAACTTTTATTATTTAATTATTAACCTTGGGCTTGTGTTATTTCATAAAATAATGTTTAAAAAATTTTTTTGTCTTTTTGAGACAGGGTCTCGCTCTACAGTTCAGGCTGGCCTTGAGCTCACTTTGTGGCCCAGGCTGGTCTTGCACTTGCAACGATCCTCCTGCCTCAGCCTCCAGAGTGCTAGGATTATAGGCATGCACCACCACATCCAGCTAAAATTTTTAGAAAGGAGGTTTTGTTGCTTATATGCATTAACTATATTGTAAGTTTTATGTGCAGTCCAAGACAATTCCTCTTCATTCACTGCGGCCTATATGGGCCAAACTGTTGGGACACCATCTGTTACAGTGTCACAGAACCATTCAATTTGTAGAGATGGAGACACTTTAATGATAATCGAGTCCTGATCCTTGTTTACACAGAACCCGAAGCTGCAGCTCCTTGCCTCAGTTACCCGGATGACTAGTAGCCTAAACTCGGGGACCCCAAGTCTTCTGTGGCTGCTTTGTCTTCTGCTCACACTGAAGACAGCAGTGAGGGTGTCTGGGTGGCTTTGAAAGGATCCTGATGCACAGCCACAATCCCGGCTGATCCAGAGAAAAGCTGACACCCTCTCCTTATAGGAGGCACTGTCCTATATGTTACCTCCTTTTGCAGTAAGCTAATTAAAAGAATTCATACAAAATACTTGGAGACTATTTTAAAGTTTCATTAAAACAAAGCAGTTAATAATTACCTCTGCAATCCCCTCAATATATCTTCTTTCTCTAGCCAATCATGTCTAAGTCTGAATTTTTAAAATACATCTTGTATTTCTACACCTGTTCTTTTGCTCATTTGCTTCTTTTCTTTTTTTGCTTGAATTTCCACAAATCACCTTTAAAAGTTTAGCTTCTAACATTTGAAAAATTGCTCTAAAGAACATAACAGAAAAGCTTAAAAATAAAAATAAATGGAACATGTATATATTTATCAGACTTTTCATTGCTGGGACAAAATGTCTGACATACAAAAATGAGAAGAGGGATATTAGGTTCATAGTTTCAGTCACAGATGGTTGACTCCAAGAGAGAGTCAACCATCACGGGAGAAGGGTTTGGCAGAGGAAAGCTGCCCATCTTTTGACAACTAGAAAGCAGAGAATCAGGGATGAGCCACAGAAGAAGGAACACTGTCCAAATACAGTCCCTTAGGTATATCTCCTTGACTTACCCAGATGTTTGACCCACTAATCTCCTACACATTTCTCAAGCCAGTTACAATGACCATCAAGATTAACAATCACAATATATATTAAATTAAACAGTAAAAGAACAGATACTAGAAATAAATGATTTCATTTTTGTAAAACAAAAACCTCCCTCCCAATATCAGCATGAAATCACCATGAGTAGATTTAAAATGCTTACATTAGCTTCTCAAAATCAAGGGAATAGTTTTTGAGGAAAGGAGGGAGGGCCCTATTAGTTTTTACTTATTTACCTCTGTATTGCTGATTAGATTAACATGTAATACTTTTGCATATATAGAACCAAGAAGATAGAAATCCTGAAAGGTCCAGTAACAGGTAATTAAATCAAGGCAGTCATTGAAAAAAAAACAAAACTACCAACTAAGAAAGTTCAGAGCCTCATGGATTCTCTAACTGAATTCCACAACTTCACAGAGAATCTAATGCCAATATTCCTCAAACTGTGCCATGAAATTGAAAGAAGACAGCACTATGAAACTCACTTTTGGAAGTTATGGTTATGCTGATACCAAAACCAGACAAAGATCTAACCAAAGCAGAGAACTATAGACTAATCACTGTAATGAATATAAATACAAAAATCTACAAGATACTGGCAAAGAGAATGCAAGAAATCATTAAAAAGATCATACAATATAAGCAAGTTGGGTTCACCCCATGGATGCAAGGATGGTTCAGTACATGTAAATTAATAAATTGAGTATATACCACATAAACAGAAGCAAGAACAAAAATTACATGATCATCTCAATAAATGCAAAAACAGACTTTGACAAAATCTAACACTCACTCACAATTAACAAAACCTGAATAAAACTGGCATAGAAGGATCTTACCTTAGTCTAATAAAAGCTATTTATGGCAAACTTATGGCCAACATCATATTAAAGTGGACAGCATAGCATTTCCTCTAAACAAAACAAATGTGTCTACTATCACAACTCCTGTGCAGCATGTACTCAAGACTTTAGCTCAACAGTTCAAGCATCTGCCTGGTAAGCATGAAGTTGTGAGTTCGATCCTCGGTACCAAAAACAACAACAACAACAACAACAACAACAAAAACTTTAGCCAGAGCAATTAGGCAAGAGAAAGAAATAAAAGGGATACATACAAGCAAGGAAGAAGTAAACTATTATTATCCACAGAAGATATGATCCTTTACATATAAACACCAAAAACCTCCATCAATAATTAATTATTAATTCATCAATGTAGCAGGATGCAAAGTCAACACAAAAAAATCAACAGCATTCCTGTATACTAATAATAAATCCACCAAGCAAGAAATGAGGAAATTGATACTATCCCCAAAAGCCTCAAAAAAGTGAAATATTTAGGAATTAACCTATCCAAGGGAGTGAAAGATATCTACAGTGAAAACTAA
>PVJX010045655.1:0-12627 GCA_004027295.1 Dolichotis patagonum | reverse complement strand
AAAAATTTTTTAAAAATTAAAAAAAAAAAAAAAGAAAACCTGTCACCATCCCTGCCAGCAACTAACCAGCGAAATGTGAAATAAGGGAAACTTGGGGGCACCAGTTTTCGTGACTGGGTTAGCAAAATAAAAACAAAGGATGTAGTTTACAGAACAACCAGGTAGATAAAACCAGTCCTGTTGTGGGTGCAGCGAAGTAGGCATTCATAAACACTGCCGGTGACATTGGCAGGCAGATTGCAGGACAGAGCAGAAACTTGAAAAATATCAATCAGCGTTTGACTCAAAAATTATGTTTGAATTCTGAGAGGGGAAACTATTATTTGTGAAAAATTTGAATCAAAATTTCAATAATGAATTATTGTGAATTACTAGAACCACTGATAAGGTAATTTTTTATAAGGAAATTTTTTTATTCTAAAGAGAAAAAACAATAAAAACAGAATTTCATACCAATATAATAGGAATTAGTAATGGTTAATATATTGCTTATTCAATGTAGTTGCTCAGAGTACAAGATACAGGCATGCAAAATTGATCAAACAATAGAAGCAAAGACTGTTCTGTTCAATAAACTAAAAAAAGTTAGTACAATTATCTTAGTTATATTGTGTATATATATGTATATATATTTTTTGTTTTCTCATCTTTTTCTCTTTCCCCTCATCCCTGTTGCTCTTTCCTTTTGAGCAGTTTCTTTCCCTTTCACAATATCTGTTTTAAATTTTGAATCTTATTTTATTCTTTTGGCTTCTTACACTAGGGAGACAATGATTTGTTTACACATGTGAATCTGATTCATTTCACTTATGAGTGTGGTCTCAAGTTGCATCCATTTACCAATAAATGACTCAAGTTTATCCTTCTTTATAGCTAAGTAGTACTCCATTGTATAAAAATATCGTATCGTTTTTATCCATTCCTCGGTTGATGGGCATTTGGGTTGTTTCAAAGATTCAGCTATTACAAATTGTGCTATTATAAACATGGGTGTGCATGTATTGCTGTGGTATGATTTTTTTTTTAATTTCCTAGAAAAATACCCAGACGGGGAATAGCTGAGTTGAATGGGACCTCTAATCCTAATGTGTTGAGGAATTTCCATAGTGATTTCTGCAGTGGTTGTACCAGTCTGCACTCCCACCAACAATGTGTGTTCCTTTTTCCCCACAGCCCTACCAGCATTTGTTATTGGTAGATTTTTTGATGACAGCCATTCTTTCTAGGATGAGACGGACTCTCAGTGTTGTTTTAGTTTGCATTTCTTGAATGTTAAACATGTTTTCATGTATTTATTTGCCATTTGTATTTCTTCATCTGAGGATTGTGTATTTATCTCAGATGCCCATTTTTGGATTGGGTCTTTGAATTTGGGAAGTCTGATTTTTTTTAGTTCTTTATGTGTTCTAGATAAAAGCCCTTTGTCTGAGAGACGTTTGGCTAAAATTTTTTCCCAATCTGTGAGTGTTTTTTTCACTCTGTTGGTGACTTCTTTTGATGTGAAAGAACTTTAGTAAGATGAGATCCCAATTGTTGATTTTTTTGAAGTACTTCCTGTGCAGTTTGTGTTTTGTTCATAAACTCTCTGCCTATTTGTCTTCAAGATTTCTACCTACTTTTTCTTCCAGTAGATTTAGAGTTTCTGTTTTAATGTTTAGATCTTTGATCCATTTTGACTTTAGTGCATGTGATAGACATGGGCCTAGTTTTAGTCTTTGGCATGTAGAGAGCCAAGAGCCAGTTTTCCCAGCACCATTTATTAAAGAGGTTATCTCTTCCAGTGAACATGTTTGGCTCCTTTGTCAAAGATAAGGTGGCTGAGTGTGTTTATAGTTGTGTCTACATCTTCTAACCTGTTCCAGTGATACTGAGGTCTGGTTTTTTTTTTTTTTTTTGCCAGTATCATTCTGATTTTATCATAGTAGCTTAGTAGTATGATTTCAAGTCAGATATTGGGATACCTCCTGCCTTGAAGGCAGTCTTATGTATATTATTTTAAGGTGATATTCACAAAGCCTGTAATAGAAACTCTCATGACAAAATTTTTTAAATTATTGCATAACTATATGTATTCATAGGGCACTATGTGATATTTCAATGCATGCAATATATAGTGATCAAAACAGAGTAATTGGCATACCCATCACCTGAGACATTTGTCATTTCTTTGTGGTGACAACATTCAGAATCCTTTATTTTAGAAATTTTGAAATATGTAATACATTATCATTAATGATAGTCACCCCACTGTGCAATAGGACACCAGAACTTATTTCTCCTAACTGTAGCTTAGTATTCATGACTACCATTCTTATTTTAAAAAGTAGGTTACCAAGTTGTATTTACAGTATGATTAAAAACAAGTTTAAACAGTTCCTCAATGTAAAACATATGTTTGAAGAAAATACATTTAATAGGGTGTTATGGTTTGTGTCTGGGTGTCCCCCCAAAGCCTCATGCAGGTGGCTGCGTCTAGCATCTGTGATTGGTTCATTGTCTAGCACTGGGACTGGTGGGGTGAGTGCTGTACCCACTTCCCTAGGGGCGGGGAGCTGGCATACAATATAAGGGAGGCAAGGAGGTATGCTTTTCACTTTTTGACCTTTTGTGCTGGTCACTTCTGGTATTTGCTGCACCTGCCATGTTTTCCCTCAGCCTTGCCACCCTGACTTAGAGCCAACTGAGTGTGGACTGAAACCTCCAAAAACTGTAAGCAAAATAAACCTTTCCTTCCCTCATTTTGGGTGTCAGGTATTTTGTCTCAGCAATGAAAGAAAAAAGTAACCAAGACATAGGGCTTGTTTTTGTGTGGTTACCATACAGATTTTTTTCCTCCTATGGTTTTGCTTGTGAAATAAAAAAGCACTTTTTTGAATATTATTTATTTTAGAATAATTTTCCATAAACACTTGAAATGAAATGAATCATAATATAAACCCCTTATCCAATCTTACTCTATCAACGTCTTTGCTGTCCCTCACACTCACCAAACTTTCTGGCTGCAGGACCTTTTGCAGTAGATGCTTCTCCTCTCCAAGTTTGTTCCTTTAAACTCTTACATGGCTTGTGTGGTCCCTTCATTTAGGTCTCTTTGTTTTATTCACGTTTCAGCACTTCTGTGAGGCTTTCTCTGATTATCATGAGACAAGATCTTTCCTATACATTCTGGTAACTGGTCTCTATTCTTCAGTGCCCTTATCACTCACATAATGTTAAATACATTTCCCTTTACTTTTTCTGTCTTCTGTATGTCGTGTTCTGTGAAGTCAAAGACTTTTCATTGTTGTTTTCATTGTAAGTTATTACTGACTAAAATTATATAATGTGTTTTACTGTTTTGTGTTTCTTTCAGTTTTCCATTATCAAAACACAGTCTTCCTGGGGCAGAGTTTTAGATGCTTAGTCACCGTGGCTTCATTAGTACACAGGACATAGGAAGCATTCAGTCAGTATTTTTGGAAGCGTGAATGAGTTTACATGTCATTTAAAGGAACTGGGTTTTTTGAGATACTTGTCACATTTATCTCATGTTGTCAAAACAGTACTCACAGTTGGCCATAGACACTGAGTATCAAGTGTAGGGGACTTTCAGGTAATGGGTAATAAGGGCATAAAATACACAAAGTTAACAAATCAGAAAGACTCCTAAAAAGAAAGAAAAAAAATACAAAAATGAGCCTAGTCATATAATAAGTGAAATACATTTATTTTTCTATTAATACTAATTGGAATTTTGAAAGTGAAATTGAATTTATTTCAAGTTAATTAGTCCTAAAGATCTTTGAAATGCTAAGGTCTGTATAAAATACAAAATGACTCTTAGGGATCCCTGCACTTGGGTTTTAGGTCCTTTATTGCTTTATCTGTTCACTTGGTATTTTTCGCTGTGTTCCATTTCAGATATTTTCTGTTGCTATGTCTTGAAGTTCGCTGTCATGGTTTATGTCAGTGGCCCCCAGACCTCATGTATTTGCATTGTGCATTTGTGATTGGTTCACTGTCTAGTGCTTGGATTGGTGGTGTCAGTGCTACACCCTCCTAGGGGTGGAGCCAGGATGTGATGTAATAGCAGGAAGAAGGTGTGTCTCTCTTTTGCCGGTTTCCGCTTGCTGTTTGCAGTGGCCATGAACTGCAGCCCCGCCATGCCACCCTGCCTTGAGGCCAACTGAGTATGGACTAAAACCTCCCAAAACTGTAAGAAATAAACCTTTCCTTTCCCAACTTTGGGCATCAGGTATTTTGTCTCAGTGGTGAGTAGAAAGTAACTAAGACATTCGCTAAGCTTCTCTTCTGTAGTTTTTAATTTGTTGTTAACCCTACCTAGAGTATTTTTCAGTTCACGTATTGTACTTTTTTCTCTCTAGAAGTTTGGCTTAGGTTATGTAATGCCTCCCATGTCTCTGCTTGTCATTTTTGTATCTTCTACTTTGTAGGACATACAGACTACTGGTGATGGCCCTCCTCAGGTCTGTCTCTGATTCTATTAGCTGCATGTTTCTGGGCCAGTTCTACTAATTGACTTTTCTTCTAGTTGCAGACATATTTTCACATTTCTTTGCATGCCTGGCAATTTTATGCTGGATACCAGACATTGTCCGTGGTAGATTTTGAAAATTTTTCTTTTTCTGAAACACAGTTGAGATCCTTGGAATCTGGTTTTTTGTTTTTTTTTTAATATAAAGATTTTGGATTTTTGCCTTCTTTGAGACAGGGTCTTGCTATGCAGTTCAGGCTGGACTTGAGCTCACTTTGTAGCCTAGGCTGGTGTTGAACTTGCAACAATCTACATGCCTCAGCCTTCCCAGTGCTGGGACTACAGGCATGTACCACCATGCCTGGCTAATATAAAGATTTTGATTAACTCTATTTTACTTGTTCTTTGGGGGGGACTTTATTTTTGATTGATAAATAACAATTGTATATATTTATGGGGTATGGTGTGATGTTTCAATACATGTAACAATTGTGTAATGACTGAATCAGAGTACCTACCGTAGCCATTTTCTCCCGTGTTTATAATTTCTTTGTGTTGAGAACATTTAAAACTCCTCTCTTATAGCTACCTTGTGACATGTAGTTTGTTGTTACTGACTTTCTCCCATGCTGTGCAATATAGCACCAGAACCAATCCCTTCTGTCCAGCTAAAACTGCACTGCTTTCCTGGCCCACCCCACTGCCACATCAGTTTGATCCTTCTATGGATCTTTCTAAGATAGCTTAGGACAGGTCCTCAGCAGCCCTGCTACCGGGTCTGTCTGGACCTCTCCTGCAGACCCTGAGGAAGGTGTTTCCTTGCCAAGGGTATGGCCTGTCTGCCTACTCTGGCTGGCAGGAAGGTGAGCAGCTCCTGGCCTGGCTGGGTTTGGAGGGGCCTTGCCCTTTCCTTCACTTTTTCTTCCCAGCTTCCATGGTCTCCCCTCACCCATGTGAAGATTATGGCTCAGCCACAGAAGAGGATAAATTTGGGACATCCATAGGAAAATGGATGCACTTGGGAAATACAAGGTTGAGCGAAATAAATCAGACACACAGCTTAAATACCATATGGTGTGTCTCATTTGAGTGAGACCAAGGACAAACAAAGAGCACAAAGGACAAATGGAAGGAGACAAGAGGATGAATGTGTTGCAAATGGGAAGGGGTCCAGGAGCCCAAGGGAAAAGGGAGGGGAGAGGGGAAATAAGGAGCATAAGGATGTGCTGTGACAGGAGCCCAATAACCTCAGTGAACGTAAAGCCTTTGAGTCTGGATGTGCCCCAAAGCCTCATGCAGTCATGGGGGCTTCTAGAGTTTGTGAGACTCATGGTCCAGGGCTGGGATTATGGGTGTGAAGTGCTGCACCCAAGTGGGTGTGGCCTACATACGTGTAAGGGACAGAAAGAGTCTTCTCTCTGTGCTCCTCCCCTTTTGCTCTGTTGCTTGTGCTGTTTTCCACCACCATGAACTATTGCCCTCTGCCATGTGCCATGCTGCCTTGCAGCCAGCTGATTATGGACTGAAACCTTCACAAACTGTGAGCTAAATAAATGTTTCCTTCCTTAACTTTGGATGTCAGGCATTTTGTCTCAGCAACAAGAGAAAAGTAACCAACACAGTCGTAAACATGAGTTGAGATTAGTAATATCAACAGGAATAAAAATGGGGAAGGGGGATTAGAGGCAGAGGGAGCAAGGAAGGAAGGGGAAGCGATTAAAAAAAAGACCAGGCTGAAGTATGTACATTGTACCCAGCCCCAGAATGATTGTAAACTGCATGTGCTGCAGGCACATGCTAATAACATATAAATAAATGAATAAATACATGTTTGTATGCTCAGGGCTCCAGTTCCTTCCTCTCTGTGCTCTGCCCCCAGATGCTATCTGGTCCCACCTTGGAAACCTGTCTCTCTGATGGAGTGACCCGAGGCTCTCTTTGTGTCCTTGCCCCAGACTATGGTTGTGGACACTGTGGACAGGGAGCTGGCACATGTGAGACTCACGCTGCCTCTGTCCCCTCTTTCAGAGATGAGTGACTCGCACTGTGAACGTATAGTGTCAGAAAACACCTGCTTCTTGTTTTTTGTTTGGTTTTCTAGTTATTTAGGGTGCAAGGTATCTAGTCTTTGTTATTCTATCATGACTAATAGGCCAGAGAAATACTTAGAAGAACATAGAAACTCTCATAGGATACATTGCCCCCTGTTTCTATGAAATGGAAATTTAATACAAGTAAACTTTAGGCAGAGGCATTGTTAGACTGGTCTGTCCATCCCTAACTTAGGGCACTGCAGAGGCTGCAGCGGGGCTGGGGGAGAGTGGGTTTCCTTTCTGCTCTTGCGCTGAGTTCCGCTGCTGTCTCACTGCAGAGACAACAGGTCTCCTCCTTCCGAGAGTTCCTGCTGCCAGGCCTCGGGCAGCAGGTGTTCCAACAGATGTACAGAAGGGAGGAAAGGCAGGGTGAGAGCTTGGACTGGGAGCGAGGTGGGCAGAGCCGGCAGCTGGTTCCGGGAGCTGTCAGGCAGCTCTTGGTGCATTTGCAGGTGAGGCCCTGTGGGTCACATCCTCCCCTCCTCCCTCAGCTCGCTGCTGGTCTTCCTCTCTGCCGACATAGCCAAGTAGTGATTACTTAGCGCCCTCTTGGATGAGCAGAATGACCCCAGTGAAGCCTTTCATCTCATATAATCCTGGCTCCGTGGATGTAAAAGCAAGGCTTGTCCTGCTGTGTGGCCTTCTCTAAAAGCTGCCGGGGCCTCACCCATTCCAGGCCCAATGCTGTTTTGGTTTCCAGCAGCGGCCCTGACACTCTGGCCTTTGTCCCCGCTGGAGCCCCTCCGGGAGCCTTGGCATTGCCTGTTGGCTTCTCCTGCTCTCCTGGGTACTACAAGAGCATGGGCTGCATTTCACTTGCTTCTTCCTGCCACTCCTCTGGTGCTGGGGTGAAAAGTGTCCCCTAAATTCGTAGACCTGGGAAGTAGGGTTCTGCACAGGTGCTTGAGTTCCAGTGAGGTCACTCTGGGTAGAGTGGGCCCCGAGTCTACTGTGACTGGTGTCCTTACAACAGGGCCCGGAGATGCAGTCGCACAGCTGTTAAGGCTGTGCGGACACTGGGAGCCCAGAGTGAGGTTTGCTGGCTGGAGCTCAGCAGAGGCCAGGAGTCCCCGCAACCTGCAGAGAGCTTGCCTGCCAGCCGGGAACTGTGGGAACCTGGCAGTGGTCGAAGGCCCCAAGGGTGGGGCCTGGTGGCCTTTCCTCCCTCTGTGTCCTTCGGCCAGTCCTGAATGACACCCTGCTCTGAGTTACGGTCCTGGGCTGGGATACCTTTCACTGGACTAAAAACTGGGGGAATAAATTACTGGTACAGCCTTTCAGGAATGGTGCTTTGAAATCAGCACTACGACTTGATCCTGATTGTTCTTCTACCACCAGTACTGTCAATTTGTTTCAGCTTAAGAAAGTGTAAAATTACGTGCATTTCTTGACTCTCTTACAACAGCCAGTGGCTTACAACACAGTAATTTATTTATGAAAGGAGTCATCTTGGAGTAAGTTTACATCTAGAGAGATGGAGAAGGCTGGGACTGGAGCTGTCTCATGTTTTGTTCTTCTTTTTACATCTGCAATATTGGAAAAGCAAAACTAAACCTTTGAGAACATTTTCATGAGAGTAAACAGACAAAATATGGTAAAATCTGTGCAAACCTAAATTGGAAGCAGGAACACAGAGGGAAATAAATGAGTTTGCTCCCCCTTTATTAGCTGTAACCTCCTTTGGCCATTCCTCTGGCCCAAATAAGCAGGGCCGCGCTGGGAACCCGGACCAAATTATTTAATATAGTAAAAGTATGAGGGCACACAAGGAGGTCCCACATCTATGAACCGAAAATTGAAAACTCAAAATGGGCAAGTCGGAAAACCCGAAAACAAAACATTATTAACAAGCGAAAGAAGGGGGGAAAAATGCATAAAGAGATCCGTATCTGTTGGAAGTGTCAGTAAGGAAAACTGGAGCGAATGTGCTGTAGTGCTCTGATTCCAGGGATTCGAAGGGGCTCGGTGTCCCTGCAGCCGCAGTCATGGTGTGAAGACTGTGAGCTCCGGACCCACCCCAGTCAAGGTCCCCAAAGTATGCTCGGTCTGTAGACTTATTTGGCTGAACCAAAGGGTTGATTGTCTTCTGCTGCTCATTCTTGGGGGCCACTGTCCCTGCTGTGGAGGCTGGAAGGGCTGCTTGGGAAGACAGGAAGGGCGGGAGGTGACAGGTAGGGGAGAACTTGGCAGCGCTGAGAGTCCTGACCCGAGGAGCGAGCGAGCCGGGACTCCTGTAGTGTGAGGTGCTGGGGCTCCCAGCATGGCTTTATCAAGTGGAGTTGAACATGCAGAGTCCTAAGTGGCACCAAACTATGTCACTTGAAAACCAAGGTGGAGCTATGCCGTCATTACAGAGCCGCCCGGGAAGGAAGCGCTGGCTTCATTTTGGAGTCGTACCTGGAGGGTTAGTTCAGGAAGGAAGGAAAATAACAACAAATTACCTTTTCATGCCAGAGCATTTCATGGTTCTTGGAATCATATGAATCAGAGTAGAAGGAAAGTTTTAATGAGCTTTTCTTACTCCTAACCTACATCTCAGTCACCCTGTGGCATTGTTTCCTTTTCTTTCCTGGGTTGGGTCTTTATTTTACTTTAATTAATTGACTGTATTATTTTACTCTAATTAATTGACTCTATTTTTTGTGTTACTGGGGATTGAACCCAGGGCCTTCTGTATGCTAAGCAAGCATTCTACTGCTAAGCTACACCCCTGCTCCTTTACGATTTTATTATGAGACAAGGTCTCACTAAGTTGCCCAAGCTGGCCTTGAACTTGTGATCTTTCTGCCTCAGCCTCCTGAGAAACTTGAATTAAAGGAATGTGCTATTTCATTTATTTTATTTTATTATTATGAGGAAAAGCAATGCATAGTCATTGTAAAACATCTGTAATACATATATATGGTAAAAATCTCTCCTCTCATCCCATTCTATGCAAATATATATATATATACATATTTATATGTACATTTAAATAAGTGGGATCACTCTTCTATAATCTACTCTTTCCATCTGTATCACATTATTGTTGTCTTTCTTTGTGAGCATATGCACAATTATGTCTATTTCTAATAGCTATATAGGAGTCCATTGTACGGATAAGTCTACTCTGTTCAGTGGATCCCCTAGTTAAGGTAAATAATTCCTTAATCATTCTCATGGGTACTCCTGTACCAGTGGTGATGAACCATGGCACCGGAGGGGGCTGTTTGTACCACTGAAAGCTCTAACAGGTTCACCATCACTGCCCCATGCCTTTAAACACTGGGCTCCTGCTTCTTGACTCCTTGTCTTTGGAGCGGAACTACTGACTTCCGTATGATAGAGGAGGCCTTCATCGTACTTGTGCTACCTTCTGGCTTCCCTTCTGTTCATCTCCTGAGTTTTTATTAATTGTACTATTTGTATATCGTCAAATCTTACAGTAGTTAGACTGTGTCCAGTAGTGCCTCGTTCTCCCAGCTCTGTGTGTTTCGGGCCACAACCATGCTGGGCAAGGCAGAAGACGTCCTGTCAAGGTCTGGTGGTTTGGATGTTTTCCTGTGCTGGAATTCCCAGCTGCTGAACAAATGTATTCAACAGAGGCTCAGTTAGGTCCCAGGGCTTGGGGTGGGACTCACTAGTGGACATTGGCCCAGCATGCATGAGACCCTAGGTTCGAGCCTCAGCACTAAACAAAAAGTTAGATTAACAAATAAAAACACTGGTTGTGGTTATACTGTGCAGATAGTAAAGCACAAGATTTAATTGTGTCTCAGAAGAGCAGGCCAAGCTTTCTTAGGTAGAACTTACCTGAAGCGTGGCTTCAACCATCTCCCATTGGAAAGTTCTGAGGCATAGGTGGACTAGCTAGTGACCATGTTAGGTTCAGTAAACCTCAAAATACTACAGGATCAGTTAGACACATAAGAAGCCTTCTTCAAAAATGAGGGGTGCTATATATGTCCTTATTTTCCTTCACTTTTGTACTTCTGACTTTTTGAGTTCCTGACATTTTGAGTTTTATCCAAATGATCCACAGGCATCAGTTACCCATCCATGGTTTCATTGGATCAGGCCACTCTATACTGGTGGTAGTGAACTTAGGACATGCATGTGGCAGCAGGCTGTTTGTATCATTGAAAGCTCTGTTATTGTGTTTTCTTTTAAGACAAAACATGTTAATGCATGAGTTGTTTTTTCCTAAACTAAAACCTCAGCAATCAGGCTTAATTACAGTGTTGGTACTTTATGATAAATAAGTGGTTTGGGGTTGTGGTTTTGTTGCTCAGTCTCCAAAGGCTTCACCATGTCTGCTCTATAGGGAGCTCACCTTTGTATACAGTATTGCCAGAGGCCTCTGAGTCAGCTTGCCCAGGCCTCTTATATGCACTTGGAGGGTGCCATGAGGTGGAGCTGTGATTTGGAGACCCTCCATACCCATCGCAATGGCTTCTCACTGTCTAACTCTGCTTTTGTGTAAATAAATGCACAGATACTAGTTTAATGTCTGATGTACCCAGTGTGAGCTTTGATTTTCAGCTACAGATTCTTTCTCCCCGTCCCTCCCGAAGTTAATCAGTTTTGGGCAGCTACAAGTGATACTGGTTTGATCTCTTACAGCAGGAAAGAACAATCAGTAGAGATTCATGACATAGGTTTGCCCTGGTACAGGGCTCTGGGACAGTCTTAGTTACTTTTCTCTCATTGCAGAGGCAAAATACCACTTTGCTCAAAATTCAGGAAGTAAAGTTTTATTTAGCTCACAGTTTGTGGAAATTTCAGTCTATAATCAGCTGGCTCCAAGACAGGGTGGCATGGTGAAAGGCAACAGTTCAAGGTGGCAGGAGACAGCAAATGCAACAAGAGCAAAAAGGAGGAAGAACAAGTTTCTTTTCCTCCCTTATATGTAATCAGGCTACCCATCCTAGGGTGAGTGGGGATAGCGCTCACGCCATCTTTGTGCCTTCCTCTTGTACAGGCTGAGAATGTTTACAAAGTGAGGATCCTGGCTCCCCTGCTGAAGTGCTTAGTTAACCTTCTAAACTTCTCAAGTTGACTCAATGAATCAACCATCACAACATCCCAGGGTGTAAAGAGCCACCCTAGGGCATGTCCTCTACACCCTAGGATGTAGAACTGCTGAGTCACTTAGTTAAGCTTCTAGACTTCTCAAGTTGATACCATGTATCAACCATTACAAGGACCTTGCAGGCCTTGTGGGATTCTTGCTGGCAGCAGCCTGGACGCTTCAGCTGCCTCCCTCTCCGTGACCTTTCCTAGGCCTTCCAGGCTGGCCATTCCAGGCAGTTAACATGGATGTAAATCTTAATGCAATGCCCCATTTTAAATCAGAGCTGAGGTTTTTAGATAACCACATTAAAAAGAAAATAGAACAGTGTTTTTCTAGAGAAGATCTTTAAAAACTTCTTAAAATTTAGCAAAAGAAGCCCTATCATTATTTGGGTGGTTGGATCTAGCAATAACATACTGGGGGGCACCTGCCAGGACAGCTTGTAAAGAAGCAGAGCATAGATGGCCTTTACCATATTGAGATAAAGACCCTCTATTCCAATTCTCTGTAAGGTTCTTATCATGAATGAGTGTTGGACTTTATCAAAAGATTTTTCTGCATCTATAGAGATGATCATGTGGTTCTTGCTTTTGGCTCTATTGATATGGTGGATTACATTTATTGTTTTGTATATGTTGAACCATCCCTGCATTCCTGGGATGAACCCCACTTGGTCATGGTGTATAATCTTCTTGATGATTTGCTGCATCCTGTTTGCCAATATTTTATTGAGAATTTTTGCATCTATGTTCATCAGGGAGATTGGCCTATAGTTCTCTTTTTTCATTGAGTCTTTCTCTGGTTTTGTCACTAGAGTGATATTTGCTTCCAGGAATGATTTAGGAAAAATTGCTTCCCTTTCAATTTCATTGAAGAGTTTCAGGAGTGTTGGAGTTAAGTCTTCTTTGTATTTCTTGTAGAATTCTGCAGTGAATCCATCTGGGCCTGGACTCTTCTTTGTAGGCAAGGACTTAATTACATTTTCAATTTCAGTAATAGAAATTGGG
>PVJX010045654.1:0-12684 GCA_004027295.1 Dolichotis patagonum | reverse complement strand
GTTTATAATTAAATTCTATATGCAAATGGAAGTAACTTTGTTATGAAAAAAATTTATTTTTATTTATTTTTTGATACCAGGCATTGAACTCACGACCTGTGCTTGCCAAGCAGGCACTTGTGCCACTGAGCTAAACTCCCAGCCCTGAAAAAAAAATTTAATGGACATTATAGCAAGAAAAGCACCATTTCTTTTTCTTTTCTTTTCTTTTTTTTTTTTTGAAGGGAAACGCCCACACACAAACATGTTCTAAAACACCGGCCCATATTTGGACAATGGCATCATGTAATGTATCTAATTAAAAAATCATATCTAAAGAGAACTTGTTTCCAAGTAAGGTTGTATTGAGATAAAAGGAATTAAGACTTTAACATAAATTTGGGGGATGGACACAATCCAGCCTTGACTATGACTTTATCAAGAAATGATCTTGCATCATTCCTTATTCTGCAGTGAGTAACAAACTCTCTGACCCTCATTCCCTGGAAATCACATAGAGATGTTCAATTCACACTTCATAAACATTGTTACCAACAGAAAATGGATAAAAGTACTGTTCACTTTACTTATCTGGTAAACTTTTTCTTTCTTATGGTACTAAATACCTGCAACTCTTTCTACTAAAAATAATTTAACTGAAGATTTCTTGTTCATCTATACCTGCAATAAAATTTGAAAGCTGTATCTCCTATGGTAGATTTTTACAATGCCTTCTAAAATAATAAAGGAAGTAGATGCAATTACATAAGATTGAATATTCAAATAGCATTGAAATGGAGAATAATTAAGATTTATAACATTTTATAAATCTCGAGATAAAAATACGAAGTATTTTTCATTGGAAGTAGTTACAGATAGATCTGCAATATTTCCATTCGACAAAGCAATAACTATCACTGTATTTATATTTAATATTACAAAGCTAACAAATATTTACAAAAGGTAATCTATTTTGAATTGTAGTTCAGTCAAATGCTGTGAGATAAACTGTTTCTTTTTTTTCAGATATATAGGAGGTAATTCAATACATAAAGATTATAATACTAAGTGAGTACTTCTTTTGAAATTTATTAAACTACCCCTATACATAAAGTTCAATTGAGAGTAAGTTGCAGGACTTCTGTGTTAAGTTCCTCAATAGACTTTGATTATACAATACATGTTCTCATAGGATTGAGTGCATTTTGTTATAATAGTAGTAATAGAGCAGTTGGTATTATATAGTACAACTTCTCAAGGTAAACAGGAATGGGTAATTTAATTTCCAAGGCAACAAATTATCTTCCCATGTGTGAGGAGGAAAATTTTTTCCTGAAATAAGCCCAGGATAGATTTAAACAGATGAAATCATTATTCTTTTAAAAGATACAAGTGTTGAATAGGTTTATTTTACTATTTCAGTGTCTTGGTAGAAAATACTGTAAGACAATAGGGCTGCCTCAAGATGATATTTTTTTTTTTAATCGGTACCAGGGATCGAACTCACGACTGCCTGCTTGCAAGGCAGGTGCTTATGCCGCTGAGCTAAATCCCCAGCCCCCTCAAGATGATATTAAATTGCTTGAATAGTTCCATGTGAAAATAAAACTAGTACTATCTTAGAAATACATGTCTATGTCTTAATGAATTAGATTACACTAATGGATAAATAAAAGGACATTTTATGGCTGATGGCCGATTCGTGGTACAATACTTGCCTAACACATGTGAGACCTTAGCTTCTATCCCAAAAAACACAGAAGCTAATCAAAACCCAAACACAAGTATCTTTTATTCATCAGCTTTCTAAATGGAAAGTATACACAAATCTTTATTTAAACCCCCAACTTTTATCAGCACTTATAAATTTATTTAAGAAGTTTCAGCATTAATCATCTTCTCACCATTGCCGAAGTATTGGATATATAGGCATATTGGGAAAATCCTTCTTCTTTTTTTTTTTGTTTAATTAAGAATGCTGCCAATAAAGCTCTTCCTTCATGTGATGACCTCTCAGGCTTTTCTTAGTATTTCTGTTTTGACAAAGGCTAAAAATTCATGCCTAAGTTTTAAAGACCACAATAATAGCAATTTATCTATTTATAGAGCCCAAATAAACATCAATTTATTTGGGTTCTATGAACTGTAAAGTAAAGAGAACTAAAGTCAAATTGAGTTTCATGAGATAATTGAATAAAAGTTTGCACATTTTAAGCTCAATCTAATACATTATCTACAATCTAATGCAATTTCATGATTTTGCTCTTCTACCAGAAACTCCCCTGATCGTACTTTATCCAATATAAAAGTAGAACTTTCCAACATATGAACTAAGAGGCCAAGTGGACCTTCTTCCATTACCACAAACATAGGCAAAGAGTAGACTTGCTTCAACTTACTGTAAAACAAGCTTCTATCTCCAGAAAAATACAGCCTCTTATATCTGAAAAACCCTTGATGATTCTATTGCTTGGTGTCTATGGACCTTCATGGATATCTGTAAGTGGAACAAACCACTAAAGAATTACAGGGATTGTGTCCTTCTGTAACTGATAAAATCCTTTATTTCTGGCCAGAAATTTTGAATCTTCCCAGAATACTGATGAAACCATAGCAAACTAATATATTAGAAGCTTAGAATTCAGAAATCAAAGGAAATCACACATCCTGTATAAATCTTGACAAGTAGAAATTAGTTTACCTTCTTTTACATTTGTTTCTATAATTTATAATAGATAAATATTACATAAAGATCTGAAGCAATTTTTACAGGGCATTTTCCCCATTTCTGTCCAACTATCTTGAAAGAATGTGAAGAGATGAAACAATACATGAAATACTACCTAATAGATTAGTACTCAGAGTACTTAGAATATGTTTACTATTTACTAATGAGGGGAAAATAGCCTTGTTTGTCTTTACATAGAGGGAAGGAGGAATGAAACCAGGAGTGAAAAATAAGAGAAAGGGTGGGGGGTGAGGGGGGACAGAGAGAAAGGGAGAAGGAGAGAGAGAAATGAGCTTAAATCTTCAGTATAAAGTAATCTGGAATGTTGAGAGCAACCATCACAAGGGAAATATTGAATATAATAAGCAGTTTGGTAAGTTAGAGTGGCTTGTGGGTATGTTAGCTCATAAGATAAATTAAATGAACAGAGTGAGATTCTATTCAATTGTTATAAATTTAATATAAATTTTCTCAAAACTGTTAGCGATATCAGTATTGTATTAGTCTATTGTAATTTAGTGTAGAGATTCTCACAGCTGCTGGCAGTATAAGTCAGCTTTCCAGCCACTGGGACAAAACAGCTGACACCCACAACAGAGGAGGAGAGATTTGATTTAGAGCATGGGTTTGGGGAGTCATCCCCTGGTCGTCTGGCTCCAAGGCAGACTTTGTGTGGAGCAAGTATGTGGTAGAGGAAAACTGTTCACCTCACAGCAGCAGGAAAGAGAGGGCAAGAGCCAGGGACAAGGACACGTTCTTCCAGAGAATGGCTGCAGTGACCTCTTCTTCCACCTACATTCAGCTGGGAACTCATGACTGGATTAATCCAGTAGAGACTTTAGCTCCCCCTCAACCCAATCACTCTCCAAAAGTCCCACCTCGGAACTCATGAGATTTTGGGGGTGATATACCATATCTAAATCATAAGATTAGCCAATGCACTTCAGAATACCAATCTTCAATTAAGGGGCCTGGCCCAGACTCAAAAACTATTGTAAATATTCACTGTATTTAAATACTATCATCACAGCTTTTAAAATTTGGCCTTTACCCAACTCTGCAGAGAATGCTTTTGTTCTAAGTTTAATTCTTCTGCGATGTTTTTACTTTCAAAAGTCATGTCACCTCACCTACTACAGGTTGCATGTGAAGAAAGGGTAAGATGTATGAAATATATTTTTCTCAGAGACTGTTGAGTTGAAATTTCCCCCGGGGAAAAGCTAACATCAAAAGGCACTTCTCAGCACTTGGTGTCTACGTATAGGTGGATTACACATATGCTCTCTGCTGGTAGGTACACATAAATTACTTACATATCACAGTGGTTCGATGGTACACATTAAGGGGATAAGAGGTGTAATCACTGATCTAAATTAAATATATCTTGTGCTGGGAGTTTAGCTCAGCTCCATGAGTGCCTTCCTGGCAAGCTCAAAGTCGCAAGTTCGATTCCTGGTACAAGAAAAATAAATAAATAGATAAATAGATAAATAAATAAATAAATAAATAAATCTTAACTGAAATGCATGGATCCAGAAATATTACAGAATTCAGATTTTTTTCAGGTTCTGGAATACTTTTACACAATAATAGCATACATTATGGATGGGAACTAGATCTAAATACTGTAATAAATTAACTTGCATTTCTAAAATCCTTATGCAAATAGCCTAAACATAATTTTTAATAGTAATTGTAGTGTGCTTTCACTTTGACTGCTATCTGGTAACTGAGGTCAATAGTGGAACTTTCCATTGGTACTATCATGGTGCCACTCAAAAGGTTTCAAGTTGGGAGCACTTTCAGACTTTAGATTTTCACATTAGGAACGCTGAGCTTGCACTGTTACATACTTAACTGGTTAGCAACTACAATTTTAATCATTATATAATTTTACCTAATATTATTGACAAATTTTTTGTTTTCTAGTGTCTTCATTTTAATTATCCAAATGTGTTTGGAAGAGTAATAGCTGTTTGCAAACAGTATTTTTTTGTTAAAAAATAAAAATAAAGCAGAGTTTTGAAACAGGCTAATATGAGAGTAACAATGATTAAGACACTATGTATTGTTATTGTCATAGTAATTACCCAGAGTGCAAGATATAGGCATGTATTATTGTCCAAACAATATTAGTACAAACCGTTCTTTCCAATGAACCAAGAGAAGTTAGCAGCTTAACTACGTTAACTATCATATAAATATATATCTCATATATATAATTATCATATATCATATATATTTATAATATATCATATCATATATATCATATATAATGTATCATATATATGATATATATATATATATTTGTTTTTCCTTTTCCTTCCTTGTTTCCCCTTTCCCCATCACAGTTTCTCTTTTCCTTTGAACAGTTTCTTCACAATTCACAATATTTATTGTAAATTTTGAATTTTAGTTACTCATTTAACTTATCATACTAGTGATACAATAAGATCTTTACACACATGGGTCTGATTTATTTCTCATATGAATATGGTCTTGAGTTGCATCCATTTACTTATAAAACCCTCAAGTTTATCCTTCTTTATGGCTCAGTAATATATTACTACGTATTTTTATCCATTCCTTAGTTATGTGAATTTGGGCTGTTTCCAAGATTTAACTGTGACAGGTTGTGCTGCTATAAACATGGGTGCACATATATTGCTGTGGTGTAATGTTTTTAATTCTTCTGGGAAGATACCCAAAAGGGGAATATCTGGGTCAAATGGGACCTCCAATGCTAGTTTTTTGAGGAACCTCTACACTGATTTCCAGAGTTTTCAAACCGGTCTACACTCTCAGCAACAGTGGAGAAGTGTTCCTTTTCTCCCCACAGCCCCTCCAGTTACTGGAAGGGTTGACTCCTTACTCACCAGAACAGCCTCTAGTAAATGACAATCTACTGATAACCATCTATAAGATGTGGTGGTACATGCTTTATAATGGTTGATATACCATGTCTACTTGAGAATTTTAGAAGTTTAGCTAAGGGACTCAGCAGGCAGTCAGGGTCCTTGTTTTGTAAACACCCAGAGTCTGTGCAAAAGGAGGGTGCGGAGATGGTGTGGATGCTACACCCACATTGCAGGGGTTGGGGAAGGGGTGGTAGTGGTGGTGGTAGCCTGCTTACAATATAAGGGAGAAGAAGAGGCTTGTCCCCCACCCCCATTTGCTCTGGCCGCTTCTGCTGTCTTCTGCTGCCTTGTCGTATTTCAGCTGTGCCACGCCACACTGCTTTGGAGCCAGCTGATTATCCCTGGAACCTCAACAAACCATGAGCTAAATAAACCTTTCCTTCCTCAATTTGGAGTATCAGGTATTTTTTTCACAGTAAGAGAGAAAAGTAACATATTTGTTATGGTTTAATTTTTGTAATATGCTATGATCAAAGATGTCTTACTCAAAAATAGAGAAGATAGCAAAATGATGTTACAAAGGAAAATTTTTCACTTGTCCAAAAGGTGAATTCTAGTTCAAATTCAAAATTAGTAAGATGGTCAGGTTATACCAATAGATATTTATTAGCATTGTTACTAATATTGCAATTTAATTGTTAAATGCCTGTAGTGTTTTCTTTTCCATAGTACTAAATTTCTCTTTTATTGTTACACTTATGTTGAATTTTCAGGGATTTGTTTGTTTGTTTTTGCTAATAAAAATAAAAACAACCAGAGATATAGCTTAGTAGCACAGCGCCCGCCTGGCAAACATGGGGTCATGAGTTTGATCCCTGGTACCAAAAAATAATACAAAACAAAAAATCATAAAGCAATTTCTTCTGTTGTATTTCAACCCATCACAACACATTTTAATCTACAATTTTCTACATTAGGTTCAAGTCTTAGTGTTGATGGGAAAGAAAAGATGCATTACTGAAGGATCATGAGAAGATATGGAATGCCTCAAAATTACATTTGTTTCTACTCTTTTGGGCTGAATCAAGTTCAGCAATATTCCAACTTATGGCTATATTACAAGTTTAACAATGTTCCTACTTACAGTTATATTACAGTGCTTTTTTTGTCAGAACTCTATTATTTGCTTGTCAATGTGTCAGCTTTGAAGGGCAGACAGCTGCATAAACAGTTCCTTATTTTAAAATTTTGCTTATTTCTCAACCTGTGTACTTTTGCTATATGTAAAGTTATATTTGTATGTATATGCCAAATTGTTGCTTAGATAACGTTTTCCATAAAAGTGCCCAGCAAGTATTTTGCAAAGAAAATTTTAAACTATACTCTCTTTTCTTTTGAGTTGCTAAGCAGGAATTTGGCATTGATTGATGTATCATTTTGAAATCTGCAATGGTCTTTATGGTTTTAGTTATGAATATGTATGAAAAATCAGTTTTAGTAACTGTGCTATTAGAGAGATGGTCTGGGACTATAATTCAATAGTAATTTTCTTAAAAGACAAAGGAACTTGAATTACAATAGAATAAGTGTTGATAATGGAATGTCTTCTTGAAAAATAGCTTTTTATACTCAGGCACATTTTCAAGTGATGACAAGAAGCAATAACTAAAGGGGAGCACATTAGAGATATGTCAACTCCTAGCTGAGTACTGAAGAAGGAAGAGTTTAATATTCTGTCTACCTGTGTCACATTATTTTAAGAATTTAAAATCATAATCAACACAGCACTATTGTATTTCTACTAAAGAAAAAGTTGTGTGCCTCTCCTAGGCACAAATGTGTGCACACATACCTGTGTATGTGTATATGTATGTATAATGTATAAATGCACATATGTCGACCTACTTATGTTTACATAGTATATAGTATGTATTGAAAAACACTTAATCATAGCTTTGAAATGAGATACAGCTGGTTCTTCATAGCCATTGTTTCTATATCTTCAGAGTCAGCCAAATTTGAGTCAAAAGTTTAGTTTTTTAAAACAATGCATGTTTTGAATACTTAATAGGCATCTTTTCTTGTTATTAGTCCCTAAACAGTAAACAAGTCTTTATATAGATTTTAAATTGTACTGGATATTAAGAGTAATCTGGAGATGATTTAAACTACATGGGGGATATGACTACTTCATAGGTATCTCACATTTCTCTCATTGATGAGACAAATTATTCAATGCCCAAAGTTAGAGGAAGGAAAGGTTTATTTAGCTCAGTGTTTATGGAGGTTTTGGTCCATAACAGTTTGGCTCCAAGGCAGGGTGCCACATGGCAGAGGGACAACCATTCATGGCAGTGAAAAACAGCAAAACTAACAACCAGAGGACAGGGGACAAGCCTCTTTGTGCCCCTTATATTGCATGCAGGCTCTCACCCTAGGGTGGGTATAGCCCTACACTCTTAATCCCAGCATTAGACCATGAATCAATCACAAACTCAAAATTCAGTCACTTCTGAAAAGCCCACCCCCCATGACTGCGTGAGGCTTTGGGACATCTAGTCACAAACACTACTTTTTCTTCTTTTTCTTCTAGATTTTTCATCTTCAACAGTTCCTGGAACAAAACTCCATGCATGCTAGTGGAATTGTATTCCATGTGTGAATAATTATTTTCTTCTGGCTACCACGACAATGAAATCTATATATTTTATGATGTCTAATAAGGCTTTTCTCCGTACTTTTACACCCCCTTTTCAGGATTAATTCAGGGAACCATAGTTCAAGTTTGCACACATGCACCTTTAGCTCAGCTAAATGTAGTTATTTTCATGACTAAATTCAAAAATAATAAAAAATACTCAAAATATATTTCCAGAGGGTTCTGTCTTATCATTCTTTTGCTGTTTTGTGTTTTGCGTTGGCCTAATAATATGTTCCTTGATACAAACATAACTATAGATAAGCATACCTGATTTTGGATCAAAATCTGGGTTAATATTTAAATTTTCTGCCTGAAAACCATTTCTTTACTAATATACTAAAGAAACAAAAGAATTCCAGTTATTTTCCTAGAGCATTTGATATTTTACAGCTTTTTATGAAAAATCACAATAATCAGTTTTGCTTGAATTAACCTTATATTAGTATCAAAATATAGCAGAATGGAATAAATTCCTGCTAGTATGATCTAATAATGAGAAAATGGTGAAAAATTTTAGGAAGCTCTTCCACTGAAGAAATTCCAATATATTTTAAAGAATGTAGTTGAACACAAAACCAAAAAAGAAAGACTAAAATGGCCCTGCTGCCCAGGAAGAGCACTGCTACCGAACCATGAGGAGATACTAGCAACATTTTAACCATGGCTGAGCCAACTACACTCCATCTATTATTTAGGAAACAACATAAAATGTTAGGGCTGCATAATGGAAAACTGTAAATGAGTCAACCTTCCTGACACACAGACTCCTCGGCACCAGGTTAATGTCACAAAGGCAAACTGGTCAGCATTCAGGGCAAGGAGCCAGATGTAGTATCTGAACTACACTCTCCGAAAGAACATAGCTCAAAGAGAAATTGAACAGTTTCATGAGGCCAAGAGAATGTTATTTATAGTGGCTTTAACATGTGGCTGTTGGGTCCGGATAAGGCAACCGAACTTCATTGGAGTACATTAGTAGCAACTCACAGCAACAAAATATGCAAGTAATGAAGCATACCATCTTTCTCCGAAAGAAATGCTGATCATGAGCTCAATACTGAGATTGTGTTTCATATATATCTCACTAGTACTTCTTCCTTAGAACACATATAACCTTTCTTTAATTAAATACAACACAATGCAAGGTATTTATGTACAGTTGGAAAAGAAGTTCCAATGATTAACTTATGATCACATTTTCATCAAATCCAATGAAAATTTCCAATTACTGTCACATATTTATAACTCAGTTTTTATTTGTGTAGTTTTTCTTGTTGCTAATCCGATATTGTTACAGGCAACTGAGTTAGTTAGAAATATTATAGGCAGTCAGACAGGGCTGAGCCCTTGAAGGAGCCAGTGCAGAAGACCAGACAACTTGGAGCCTTAGGAGAGACAAACACCTCCTGCTGTCTGCCAGATCTCAAGACAAAAGGCAAAGCAAGTACAATCACATCCTAAGAACCCATAGTCCAAATAGTTCTCTATCATCCTGAGAAGTCAGGAGTCAGCATCCCAGCCTCCTATAGGAAGAGTCACTGCTGTTAAGTATGCCCACCTACTATGTGACTTGCTCCCACATTTGCTCCTAATTTAATCAATTTTACTTAGCAATTAAGTCGGATTCCTTGACCACACTTCTCTCCTGCTGTATGAGTTCCCATTTTCCCCTACCTTGAACCCATCTAATCTCATGATTTTACTCTACAGAAGTCACTAGAAAAGACAGAGTCCCTGGCAATCCACTTGAGACCCCTTCTGTCTTCCTCTCAGAGAGAAGCTTTCTTTCTCTCAATAAATATATTCTGCTTTTAACCTCCACTCTTCTAAAATTCATTCTTCAATTTTAGAGAGCACCAAATAATGCTGTGCATATAGCAAGTTAGGAGTTACAGTCCCTACATCAGTATCAAACCTGTGATCACACTAGGATATAACTTTTGTTCAATCAAGTTGCACAAACAAATGTTAACTTTGTGACATAAAGAAGAGTATACAAAAGAAAAGTATTTCTTTAAAAAGTTGAGTATAAACAATGCAACTGGATTTCCATGTGACTTATTTGAGAACAGACATTAACTTTTCATGAAGCAATTGAATGCAATCTAACTTGTGTATATCTGTAATACTCTAAGCATAAACATCTCTCTATTTCCTTTTTTCCCTCCTATTGTCCTCCCATATTATTGTGTAGAGCACACACAAGCCCAGGAGAGTGGTCTTTAGCTACAGGTACCTACCAAGTACTTGAAATGAAACGCGGGTGACGGAGGGAATGAATTTACATTTTGTTCATATTACATTTAAACTCCAAATTATATATGTATGCTTACATCTTAAATTTAATGTTTTTACTTTGGCTAGATTACGTTTTGTTTCAACTATTGGAAATTTAGCATCTTATTTAAGATATATTTTAAGATATACACCTGACTTCAAAGACTTAATAGAAGAATGTAGGTTAATTCTTAGTCTTTTTAATATTTTTTACAATGGAAATAAAATGTTTGGATATATTGAATTAGAGTATTAAAGTTGTTTTATAGGATACTTTCTATTGTTTTTATTATTGCTATAAAACTGAAAATTACTGTTAAGTAATTACTAAAATAGACCCATTTGATAGTATCCTGGCTGGGTGTGGCGGCGCACTCCTAAAATCCCAGCACTCAGCACTCTGGAGGATGAGGCAGGAGGATCTTTGCAAATTCCAGAGCATGCTGGGCTACAGATTACGTCCAAGTCCAACCTGAACTGCATAGTGAAACTGTCTCAAAAGGCAAAAAAAAAAAAAATCTGGTAAATATTGGTGTTTATTTCATACATTTAACATTTTGAAATTACATAATATACTCAATACTTTTATTCAATGACATTGGTACTAATGTATAATGACAAAAGAGGAAATAATCAAGGTAATTAGAAGAAAATAAGAGGAAATAATCATTTGAGTGATAGTCAAAACCATGTTTTCTTTTCCTCTTCCCTTTGTATTAGCATAGTTTTTCAATTCCTACTGATTACATTCCTCCTGGGGAGCTGGTACATATGCAGATCCATCTTGATCCTTTTTACTCACCCTCCCTTTCCTCCTAATCTGCTTCTGTCTCCTCAGAGGCTCTCTTCCTGTTTCTGATCTGCACTGTGCAGAGTGAAAGTAATTTAGCTACGTTAAAAAAATAGGAAACACAAAGAACATGCTAGAATGAGTATCTTCTATACAGAAGAATGTAAAGGAAAACACTGACTTGTGCTATGAAAGTGTTTTCTTTACGTAGATTATAAATTAATAACTGTAGTTCTCTTACTTCCATAAACAATTTTATTTTATACTTTTGCCATTAGTTATATTCATTGTTAGCACAAATTAGCTTTAGACTTAAAAATAGATTTATACTTAATACTTTAAGAGAACAAGGCATGATGATTTCAATGTTTTTATGATTTGCCATTTATATGTTTATCCTAAAATTTAATTTGTAATTTTGCAGAGGGGAATTTATTATTATTCCTGCCAATCTACTCATTCTTGCCATATTATCACATTGATAAATGTATCTATAATAAACTACTTGGAAACTGAATTCTTAGAATTGATGCAAGTGTTTTAGCTTTTTACCCATTTCTGATGATTTCTATGTCTAATATAGGTCACTTTATCCTTTCCTGTAATATGATATTTTGAATATAATATGCTTTAATATAACATGCTTTGAATATAATATTCTTTAAAATAACTAAAGATTATTGTTTTCAATGCAAAATAGTGATTACTTTCTCATAGTGTGTTGAATTTTCTTTTCTACTGCTTCTTGGTTTTTGAAATTGTTGCTGATATTACTCAAGACATCAATATTTGCATAAAAATTATTATACTGTTACTTTATATAATGTCACTATAGTAAAAAGCAATGTTTTGAGTTATTAACAACTTATTTCAAATAGGTAAAGTGAGAGAACATTTTACTCTTATCAATTTCATGTTGCTGTATTAAGACAAAATAAATGACATTTCTATTCCTGTAGTGAATTCAAGTTTACAGTTCTAATGAACAAAAAGCATTCTTTAAAATCTTTCTTAACATAGTTTTCTTAGTTAGATAATATTATATTAATAAAACAAGCATAAACTGCACATTTGGTGGCTTTAAAATCTCACATGTATTTTCATTTTCAAATGCTTTAAAATTTAACTATTGTTAAATTTAAAAGATACTAGTTATATTCAAGGCATAAGGAAGCTTCTGATAAGAGTTTCAGAGAATATCTGCTTGATCACAGAATCAGTGAGCCTACCTTTTCCAACTCCCTATAATTCATTATACACTAAAATTAGCTTTTAAAATTACTTAGATAATGATATAGGGGAAAGAAACTTCCAGCCTACTAGATATCCGGTATGAGTTTGTGTCCTCTAA
>PVJX010045653.1:0-12628 GCA_004027295.1 Dolichotis patagonum | reverse complement strand
TGTTTGGTGTGTGGAGGGGTTGCCTTGTTTGGTGTGTGGAGGGGTTGCCTTGTTTGGTGTGTGCAGGGGTTGCCTTGTTTGGTGTGTGGAGGGGTTGCCTTGTTTGGTGTGTGGAGGGGTTGCCTTGTTTGGTGTGTGGAGGGGTTGCTTTGCTTTGGTGCTTGTTGCCTTCACCAAGTCTCACTGAGGCATAGGAAGGGATTTCTCTCTTTTCCTGGAGCCACACTTGGTTTCCAGGGAATTGTGATTCGCTGGGATCACTGTGGTCCCTTCCATCACCTGAGAGGCCTCCAGATTTCCCCCACTGTTCACCGTTAGAAACTTAGTTATTCTTCACTTTCTGTTGCCTCCTTTCCTCGCTCACACATCTTAGGTCAGTTTAGTGCCATGAGATTTACTCAAAAAATGTTAACCTTCCATGACAAAGGGACAGTTATCTCTGATTTTGCAAAGTTTGGGTAATAGCTGTGAGCCACAAATAGTTTTTGTGTTAGCTGGCAATCCATGAGAAAAATACAAAGCACAAGCCTGAGGTGGGCTAAGGCCCATTTAAGCAATTATTTTTATATAAGCATTTTATGGAAAAAAATTTCACTAACTATACTCCAATACAAAAATATTGTACATGGGCATGGGAAGAAGATTTCATAAGAAACAGGTACAGATTAAACTGCAATTTTATACAAGAAGAAAGGAAAAAGAAAAACACAGGTGAAATTCTGTTTTGACCTAGCAGTGTGGAAATCCATTTATTCAATGACCAGAAAAAACACTCACATTCGTGACCCTTGACAAATCAGCATCTTAGAGGGTGTCACCGGGAAAGAAAGGCAAGGGGCATGGTCGACCCAGTTAGGAGAGCAAGTGGGCTCTCTCAGCCCCAAGATGCAGCTGTCGGGACCCAGGACCTGGAAAAAGAGAAGCATCGGGGGGAAATAATTTGAGCTCTGATTCTTTTTCTTGAAACAAACTGTCATTGAGCCGCTTGTATCAAATGGTGTTGAGCAAAGCAAATTTTCAGAATGAGAAACAGACAGTGTTTAAATGTGCAGAGTGGGGACGGCTGGACAATGGAGATGGGGCCAGGGTGGCCTCATTGTGCGGTCCCCTGAGCCGTTGAATGTCGAAGGAGTAGGGCTGCAAGGACGCAGCAGAGTGCTCTGAGCCTCCTCATGGCTGCAAGCAGCTGGTTACTGAGTTGAGGAAAGCGGAGGCGTCTGGGTCACTGTTCCGTCACTGCAGATTCCCGGGGAGGAGCCTCATCACCTGCACCCAGCTCTCTCAGGTCTCTTCTGATCAGCAGCCAGGAGGGGCTTCTTCCCCTGTCTGCAGGAAGGATGGAGCCTGAGAGCTGATTACATGTCACGGGAGGAAGGTCTGGATTTGAACTCAGGCGTACAGCGCGCTCTTTAGTTGTTGAAATGAGGGTTAACAATTGAGCCTGATGATACTGGAAACCTCTCGTGCTTTGCCTAGGGAAAGAAAGGCTTCTTGCAAGAGAGGTTTACCAGGAGCAGTCTGACTCCCGGAGTAGAGTGTTAACTGCTTCGTCGTCCTTACTGGGACTAAATGCCCGACACCGTGACTTAGAGGAGAGGAGGTTATTCTGGTTCACAGTTTCAGTCCATGTTCAGCTGTCTTCAAGGCAGAAGCAGTGTGGAGGAGAGGATGAGGAGGATAGCGGTCGGGCCAAGGAGGCCAGGAAGCAGAGAGACACAGGAGGAGTCTGGGACAGGCCTGCACCTTCCAGGTCATGCCGCACTGACCTACCTCCAATCACATTCAGTACTGGATTTATCAGAGGATGAGTCCAGTGGGGAGCACAGTGGCCAAGATCCAACTGCCTTCCATACACAGGAGACTTCTGGACCTTTTTAGATCCAGAACCTTCCGTCACAAGGGCAAAGGGAATCCCTGCTGCGTTTGTCTTTGTCATTCTTTATTCAGCTGGGCTATTTGTACTTCCCAGAAAAGTAGCACAAAACCTACTTGCGCCAAGCCCCCAGGATAAGCTCACTTCACTGGTATTTTAACCAAAACACAACTGGGCAAACTGGGCCTGTGATTTATGCCATTTCCTGTGTTTTCCTACTTGTATCCGTGCCGTGGTAAGATGACTGCTTTTCCCTCAGCAGCCTCAGTCGCCTGAGAGGATGCATCCTGCTCACCTGCTCAGGGTCCACAGGTCTGCAGGAACAGACATGGGCTAGTCAGGAGTTGCAGGAGCCTTGCGGTGGGTCAGACTGGACACGCCCTTAGTGCTAAGGACTGTGGTGAGAGTGGGGGATTACCCACCTTGGGTTCTGGTTGCAGCTGGCTCAGAGCTCTGCGTGGGCTGGGCTGGTGGTCTCTCAGTGCAGTGCAGAGGAATGTGTGCTCTTTTGCCCTAAAAATGGCTTCAGGAAAGGAGCCTCCATCAGCAAGTTACCATAGTTACCGGAAGTCATAAAGGCCACTTCCTCTGTGCTGTGGCTCAGTTCAAAATGTAATAAATGATAAAAGAGCTAGATGCTCATTTTTAAATAAAACCTTTGCAAAGATATACAGGTATTTTAGTTTAGTGTATAGAAGCATTTTAGTAGCCAGTGCTGTGGCGTGTTAGCATCTATTCTTAGATTAGGCAGGGCTAGTCAGTGCTGGCCTTTCATCTGCTCTAATTGTTTCTGTGATCATTAGACATCCCGGGTTATATCCACTTTGATTTTCTACTTAATTGCTTCTAAACAAACAGAACCTCTGCCCTGCAATATCTATACTGAAGTGGGAGGTGGGGCAGGACGTAGATTGTGAATTCCCGAAGTTCAGCTCCCTGGATATCTGTGTGCATCACTGGGAAACATAGAAATCTCGTTTACCCCAACAGTTCTGGGATGCAAGAGGGGGTGTCCACTGCACCCACGCCTTTGGTGACCACTAAATGGGAACCTTTGCTCCTAGGCTTTCAGCACTGTGAAGTAAGAAAAGGCAGATCTCTCTGTGATTGGCACCAAATTCATCTAAATGCACTTTTCCTTTTCTCCCCAGAGAGTTTGGTGTTGTGCTAGAACTTGGGATAATAATAGCAGATTTTTTTTTAATTCTGTGAGGGCACAAGTAATTTGCACCTCTAAAAGTTATTTATCATTCGCTTTAGCTGCCTAGGTGAGAGCTTTTCCAGATATCCCAATGTGATCGAAGAAACAAATGAGCAAATATTTCTTATTCTTCAATCCAGGGGCCAAACTCTCTTATCTGAGGGCAGTGGTGTAAAAGGCTATGGCTCTGTGGGTCTCTTTCTCTTTTGACTATATGGCAAGACGTGGCTTGTGTAGGTCAAGAGTGATGAGAGTGATGAGATGCTGAAAGGTCAGACATACAGAGCTCAGCAGACAGAAGGAAAAGTCAAGAGAACTTAGAATTCTGCTTGGGTCACTGAGGATGGCTGCAGGTTCCTCGAGATGGGAGCACTGTATTAAGTTCTGCACAGACTGTGGGAGACCTTTGCTGAACTCCCAGCATCGCTGTGGCCATTTTGGAAAATGCAATCCTTTGTCTTCAGCTTGGAAAGGAAAAGGACTCTGCGAATGCAGAATTTGAGCAGATTGGTGTGTCTTAATGGTCACCATCTCTCAGCCTGTCCTTTCTCCCAGCCCCACAGGCATCAGCTAACGATGAACAGAAAGTCTGCCTTTGTGAAACTAATGTGCAAAGCCACACGCTTTCCTGAGTCTAAAAGGCTGGCAGGAGAAGGGTCAAGGACACGTCCAGGTTTGCTGATCCACTCTGCCTGCCTGGCTTCTTTCCCAGCAGTTTAGCTAATCATCCCAGCTAAGAACTTTACCCTGCTCTTTTCCCAGTGGGATGAGGTACAGGATGCAATCTACTAAACGTGGTTTCCAAAAGGAAAGGGAATGTAGGAATTTTGAAGATAGCATATAGAAAAGAATGACTATATTTCGAGGATGTTTTAATAAAGTGCAGACCCTACATACTACATTTCTGTGTATTCCAATTGTCAGTACCCATCAATGACCTCTTTTTGGATTTACAGAAATTAGGTAAGCTCCAATTGTGTAGTTGCTTTATTTACTTATTTATTTTTGATAGAGCAAAATTTGGAGAATTTGACCTGGGACTTCAGTGTCTTTTTAGGGTACCTTTACTCAAGAGAGCAGGACACTTTTAACTTTCCAGGCTGAAACTAGAGACCTCAGGGCTTTGAAGTCCATTATGGAAATTGCTTCTCTGGTCCAAGACAGCAGGAAGGGTATCAATTCCCAGTGCTTAGCAGTTCTCACGCTCTGAGACACCTTCACAATAGCATTTCTACTCCAGGTGTGTTTTTCAGGTGAGTTTTAAAATTTTTTATTTTAAAATGTCAGATTGTTTCTTCAGCTTCTGCAGAGGTTAAAAGGCCAAAACCCAATTTTATTTTGTCTGAATTCCCTGCTGTCTATAATGGAATGGCTATTATTTTTTTATTCATGTGGTTATGATTTTTTGCTTCCTTAAGTCATTTAAATCTCTTTTTTTTGACGCATTTGTTTCTATTTTCTTTGCTTAAAAATAATGTGGATATTTACAGTTTTCAGGTTAAATTAAGGTTGGGAAATGAATTAACCTGCTATTTAATTTTAAAGGAGTTCATAGACCCAAGACATTAAAATTAAGAAAGTAAAGCTTTAAAGAGAGAAAAAAGGAAAAAAAGTTCTCTTCTGGTCTTAGCATAGATTTTTAGATAAGATTTCAAAAATGCTCAGAAAAAGTAACAAAATAATTAGCCTTTGTGAAAAACATTGAAATTATTTCTAATGTTTAAAGATGTAATTACAAAAGTGAATGGGAAAACATAAATTGGGAGAAAATTTGCACCATGTATGCTAACAAACTTTATATAGTTTATGATAAAACTCCTGTAACTCACAGTGAAATCTAGTTTTTAAAATGGGGAGGAGACTTGAGTGTGGCCTCCATAAATAAAGGTGTAGAAATGATCAGGAAGCACGGAAAAATCTTATTTAACATCATTTGTCAGCAAGAAAGTTGATACTAAAACTAGAAAGATTTATATCTCCATATATTCAAGCAAAAACTAAAAGTCTGATGACATCAAATGTTAGAAAAATTATGGACCAACTGAAACTTTATTATATTTCTGCTGAAAATTACTTGCCAGTATATTAATTATTTTAATTAATGATACACATATTTTCTGACTTAGCAATTCATCAACTAGTCAGTCACGTAAAGTAAACTGGATATACATGTATATATAAACACACACATGTACATCACAGGTGTCACAGCCCAAGGAACCTATAGGGGAATATAAATGGCAAGTTCTTTCATCAGAACAATTAATAGAAAACAGTGAATATCAATCATGATATGAACGATTTAAATTGGGGCATGCCATATAACAAAGTAATATTTATCAGTAAAAAATTAGTTTCTACTAATTCACCCTACACAGAGTGACCTCAAAGACATTTCATCAGAGAAGAATATAGGTGTCACAATAAAACAGATTGCACAGGAATCAAATGAGAGGCAGGGAAATCCCTGGGTATGGGTGATGGGTGTTTTTTTTTATCCTTTTAAGAGTTTGCATTTTTCATCATGTAATCTTCAGATTTTGCTGAGTGTTAATTATGCCTCCATCGTAGTATGTCTCAAATATATTTATGCCTCCAATATACTGAGGATTATGGATAAATTATTTAAAAAGTAAAAGTAAATAAACAACTAAATACATCTGTGTGGCCCACTGTTTTTCTACTCTTGTAATTGAATCGGTAACAAACTGGCTTTTTGAGGAAGTTAGATTGGTTAAATTGGGTATCAGTTGATAATCTGGGTGTCTACTGTTTTAGGTAAAATAAAGGAGGTCTTCTCAAAACAAGGTGGAACAGGGCTTCCCGTGTCTCCACCGCGGGCTCTCTGTGTGAGTCCGGTTCTCTGGAGGACGAGGGTGGTGATTCGAAGTCACCCGGTGGTCACCAGCTCGGGGGCCCGGAAGAGGAATCCATCCCACCACAGAAAACACGGAGGGATGGCATGAACAAAAACACTCGTCTTGACAAAAATTCTAAGATCATTTTCCTAAGCCATTGAAAACAATTTATGCGATCACTTCCACAGGCAATTTAAGGTTGGAAAAGAAAAGAGAGCTGAGTGGACAGAACAAAGTTCCTCAAGGGTGACGGGTGTGGCAAAGCTCCCAAAGGACAGGCGGGTCTCAGCTGCAGATGGAAGCCAGTCGGGAGGTGACCCTGTGCCTGCTGGCTGCCAAGGAGGTGACCAGCGCAGCAGAAACCCGACGTCAGGAAGCTGCCAGCGGACTGCTGCGAAGGAGATGGAGAAGGAATACACAGGGCCAGCCCAGTAAGGGAGATCTAATATGTAAAGTTCTTAGAGCTCAAATAGAAATCCTTCTCTCGGAGCGAGAGTCTTACAGTCAGAAACACCCACCTGGAACACAGACCACAGCAGAAACCAAAGTTGGTCCAACAGAATGAAAAGAAAACCCACTAACTGGGAATAATATCTTAGCCAACTGACCCTCAGAGAAAGGATTTCTATCTAGAACAAAGAGAGAATTATAAAAAGTAAACTCAGACCCATGAAATTCAAAGATCCAATCCGAAATGGACATCTGAGATGAATACACACTTCTCAGATGAAGAAATCTGAACAGCAAATAAATACATGAAAAAGTGTTCAGCATCATTGGTCATTAGAGAAATGCCAATTAAAGCCACACTGAGATTCCATCTCACTCCAGAAAGAATGGCCAAGATCAAGAAACTAACCAATAACAAATGCTGGAGGGACTGTGGGGGAAAAAGAACTCTTCTCCACTGTTGGTGGGAGAGTAGACAGTAACACCACTGGGGAGCTTCCTCAAAAACTAGGATTAGAGGTTCCATTTGACCCAGCTATTCCACTGCTGGGTATATTCCCAGAAGAACCAAAAATATCATACCACGGTGATATACGTGCACCCATGTTTATAGCAGCACAATTTGTAACAGCCAGATCCTGGAAACAACCCAGATGCCCTTCATCTGAGGAATGGCTGAAAAAGATGTGGTGTTTCTATACAATGGAGTACTACTCAGCTATAAAGAAAGATTGCATCGAGGCTTTTATAGATGAATGGACGTGACTTGAGACTACACTCATAAGTGAAATAAATCAAACTTACATGTGTAAATACCATATTGACTCCCTAGTGTAAGAAACTGAAAGAGCAAATAAGAACCAAAATGTAAGATAAATATTGTTTAAGGGTAAGGAACTTCTCGAAGGGGAAAATTAACTGGGATAGGTGAAAGAAGAAGGAAGGAAGGGAAAAGGAAAAGACATAAATTTGTGTGTGTATATATATATATATATATATACATAAGATAGCTAAGATGACTGTACTACTAATTCTATTACTTCTTGGAAAAGAACAGTTAATACTCACATGATTAGGTCAGTTTTGCATGTCTGTATCTGGTAATCTAAGCAGGTCTTTTGAAGATAACAATATGCAATATGACAGCTATTGTTAAATTCCTGTCATGCCGTTTTGAAAGCCTATTTTGTTATTCTTTTGGGTTTGTTGTTGTTGTTGTTTGTCCCTTTCACTATTTGTTTTCCTTTTTGTGTCCTCTTGTTTAAACTGAAGTTGGTGCCTGCACCTTAAGGAGAATGCAGGCCACAGATACCGGAGGGCAAAGCTTCCACGGTGCACGGACCTGTCAGCCAGACTCTGTGACACTGGGGACTAAGAAAAGGGGGACAGGATGTTTCTGTCTTGTCAAAACCATCTTTTCTCCCACTAGGACAAAAGCTTCAGAGGGCTGATTAGCAGCCCTGTCCACTGGGAGAAAGCTCAGTGACTTGCCTGGGGGCGCACTGGATGTCCGCCTGGGTATCTTTGTTTTATTGGTGGTTGATTGGTTGGTACTGTGATTGATCCCAAGTCCTTGAAACTTAGCTCCATCCCTAACTTGCTTTATCTTTAGACAGCCATTAAAGTGCCTGAGCTAGGCTCCAACCTGTGATCCTCCTGCCTCAACCTCTCGGAGTGCTGGGTTATAGGCACTTGCCGAAGGTCCTTATGCCCCTGATGCTCCTAGTACAGCCCCAGAAAAGCCCTGAGGGGGCCTACTGAGCCCCAGATCTCAAAGGAGAGGTGCTAACTCGCAATGGGACACCAAGAGGTGAAGTGGAGGCCCTTGATTCTGGATTTTCTGCCAAAAGCCATATCTCCTTTCATAAAAAACGCTTTTTATTTATTTATTTTTGTGTGTGAACTGGAAATCAAACTCATGACCTTGCACTTGCCAGGCAGGTGCTGTGCTGCTGAGCTATATTCCCAGCAAAGCGGTGCTTTTTAGATGGATCTCTCTCTCTCTCCCTCTCTCTCCCTAGTGTAGGAAAAAAGGAGGGAAATAATTATCTTAATTGCAGGTCACAGCAGGTACATTCCAGGACTCTGGACTTTCACCTGCCCCAGAATTCATCCAGGTTCGATAAGCAGAAGACAACAGGAGTGTCAGGGCCCACCTGGTTGGTGTTATTTGTGAAAACAGACTCATCTTTCTCCAAGTCAGTCAGGCTGTGCTGCCAAAGTCTCAGAAGGAGGGAACTTCCGGGAAGGCAGGGCTTGCTGGGGGCCCCTTGCTCCCTTGGGCTGGTGTCCTGGGTCCTGCACGTTCCAGCACCCACAGTCTGCCCAGTACAGGCAAGACTGGACAGCAGAGGTGTGTGGACTCTTCTGCAGTGTGTGGAGGGTAGGAGCGCAGAGGGCATCCTGATGGCTTCTCCTAAGCACCTATCCCAGCTCCCTTGGCTGGCGGTTCTGCGGAAGAAACAGTCCTGCTGCGTGCTTGGCAGCGCTAATGAATGGGCATCTCCTCTGCTGTTATTATTCCGGCTTAATCACAGCGAGAAGCATCTGTTGTTTATCATGGTACTGTGGAAACAGGCATGATGGATCATCAGCTTCTATTAATTTCATTCAAGAAATCAGGAAGTCTGCTTCCCCCTGGGAAGACAAAGGCTGCACGAGGATATTGCTCTCACATCAACAAAAAGCAAAGAAACCGGTTCATCAACATGACTGCAGTGTTTCTGAACACTAGGACGGCAGGGGAACAGGTGAACTGAGCTTCCACGATAAAATTCATTTAAAGGAGGGGTGACACAGCCTTCGGAGGAGCGCAGCGGTTAAGAGAGACCGACATTACATTAAACAAGAAAGGACATTTAAGTAATCCTTAAGAGATAAAAGTGCCAAACAAAAAATGTAACACACCTGAGCCTGGGGATTTAGCTCAGCAGCACAAGCACCTGCCTGGCAAGCGCAAGGTCATGAGTTAGATCCCTGGAACCAAAAAACAAAAAGATAAAAATGAGACTCTGTGACAATTTAGAACACCTCAAAGGGCTCCAACTGAGCAAGCAAGGCACCTACCACAGCTCCTCCCAGGAGTGGCCAACAGGTGCCCATGAGAACCAGCAAGTGACTAAGTCCGCTAGAGACAGGATGGCAGGAAGTGATCGCTGTCATCTCTTAAATGAAAAGGTACGCACCAGGGAGTAAGCACGTCGTATTCTCGGTTCGCTCCTTGAAAAACACTGGTGGGCAGCAACTGGGGGAACTGATTTTTAAAAATCATCCCCCGGGTCCCGTCTGGATGGCAGATACAATTCACTTCCTATTCAGCTCAGCGTTCTGCGCTGAACAGAGGAGAGTGTCGTTCCTCGGTGGAGAGGAAATCTTCTTTGCTTTCATGAACGGAAAAGTTTTGTGTAAGTCACCGGTCAGGAGGGGCCCAGCAATGCTAAGCAATTCCTGCCTGGTGGCAGGACCCAGGTGGGTGAGACCTGCTTGCACGGGGACCTGGGCAGCAGGACGTGAGATTCCTACACCAACATGGCACATCGCGCTCCAAGCAAGAAGCACAGCATTTAACACAGGGGAAGGGGTCCGCGTGTGCAGAGAACCCCCGTGGCACAGAGCAGGAGGTTGCTGAAGCCCAGGTGAGGGCCTGGCAGGGAACCTGTTCCTGCAGACCCTTCCTCAGCAGGAGCTGGCCCCCAGCATGGCTGCATGGGTGTGGAACCGGGTTTGTAGCAGGTCACAGCTGACACCCAGCGCAATTCCCACCCAGAGCCACTGGGCCCAGGCACCGAAGACAGTGTGCTAAAGGGGATGCCCGTTTCACAGGCATGAACATCCTCGGTCTCATTTCCTACTATTATTTAAATCACAATGCCTGATGCTTCATTGAAAATTATGATATCCACAAAACATCTCGAGGAAGCCGTGACCAAATGACATGGAGCAAAACAACCAAATCATTGCACGATCGCATCTACACGCGGGGCTTCAGATGGTCAAATTCACAGACGCGGAGAGCACAGTGGTGGGTGGCTGGGGTGGGGATAGAGAGGGGGAAGGGGACTCGAGGTTTCAGCCTGGAGAGGAGCGCTTTCTGGAGAGGAAGCTGATGGCACTGTGACCAAGCAGAAATGCTCAGGGCTCCGCATGTTATAAATTTGCTAATCAGACAGATGTTAAATGGAGTTGTCTCACACACATGCTCACTAGTCCTGACTGTGAGGCGGTAGCCCAGTTGGCGTATTGTGATGTTTCACGCTGTGTGTGTTCACCAGGTCATGAAATTGTGTACTGCATCAGTGTGCACACATATACATGGTGTGTAGTGTGTCACGTGTTTTATAATCAGTGATACCTCAGCAGAATTGTGTTTTTAAAAGAGATGACACAGTCAGCAAACCCACAGGTTTCTCAGAGAGTGGACTTAAGTAACTTGATTTGTATAATAAAAAGTCTGTGAGGGAGGACCAGCAGTGTCACAAAGCAGAGGGGAAGTTTCAGCAAAGAGAAACTGTACAGTCCTTTCAAAATGCTAGAAATGCAGAAGATGGGAGTAGGGTGGGAGAAAGTCCCAGAAGAGGACAAGGGCAGAACGGAAATATCACTCAATGCAGAAATAAGCAATGACATCGTTACAGTCTGAAACAAAACTGAAACAAGGGAAGATAAATGTAAGAAGTTGACGAAAAGTTGAGAATCTGCGTTATGGCACCAAACTGTGTTAAATATACTGCATGTTACAGAAATTCTGCTGGGAATCAGGAGAGAGCAGGCTGAGGAAACAACTGGAGATAATGGCTGGTGATTTACTGGAAGTAAAAAATGACAGTAATCCACAGTTGAAAGAACTCAGAGAATCTCAAGAATGATTCATATGCACAAATAAGATTACACACCAGCACCTTATATGCAAAGCACTTAAAACAAAGATAAAGAGAGAATATAGACGACAATGACAGCAACTAAAGATATCACACCTAGAGACAAAAAAGAAGTCACAGGTCTCATCAGGAACCATGCAAGTCATGAGAAAATGTATGAACAAGGGGAAAAAATTAAACTACTAACATAAAAGTTTACAGTCATTGAAAATATCTTTCAGAATAGCTGAGTAATAGCTGTTGTCTTTCAAAAATGAGAACCAAGAGCAGCCCTTGCTAAAATGCTCCTACTGCCTGAAATTCTAGAGTAACAACCTGTGTCGAATTGTTCATAGCAGGTGACTCAAAAGACAAACAAACAAACAAACAAACAAAGGCAAACACAGATCCTCACTGAGAGTGAACATATCAACCCGAGTGTCATGGCTGCAGGATGGGGTTGGCCTCAGCTGTGCGGAGAAATGGTTTGTGGATGCAAATGATAACAGGCACGACTCTTCCTTGGTGTCTGCGGTCACTGACGCAGTCCAGGTAGTGGGCATCAGTCCACTCTGAGAACCTCTCTGAGAGGAAGATGCCCCGGCCCTCGAGGAGGTACATGGGTGGGGTAAACCCTGCGTCAGTTTTAGAAATTAAAGTGGCATTTGCAGGCGGATGAACTCCACAAACCTGCTCCTCCATAAAAGTGTGAATGATTCTAACAAAAATGTTAAAATCTGTTACTTCAAAGACTCTGGAAATTAGGTAAAGGTTTCCTACCATCTGAAAGGGCTTATCCAAAAAAGCATTTCTGGACCTTAAAGAAATGAAACAGAAAGGTTTGTGACATTTTGACTTTGGGGCCAACTAGTCAGAAAGCTCCACCATGGAACTGTTTGACCTGCTGCTGCCCCGGGAAGCCCCAAGAGCTGGAAATTGAGACTCGAAACTGCCACAGGAGAGCCCTGCCCCGGGATGTGTGAGTGAAATAACCAGGGTCAGTGCATCACCAGGCTGCACTAAGTAAGGGACCAGCATGTGACCACAGACTGAAACTTCTGCATTGTGAGCCAAGATAACCTCGTCCCACTTGATCTGGAGTGTAGGGAAGAGAGCAGGGCGGGTGGCTCTGTGGTCAGGAGGCTGAAACACAGAAGGGCCATGGCGGAGGACCTGGCAGAAGGAGAGCTCCTCACAGCATGGAAGCCAGGAGGAGAGAGGGACGGGAGGGACAGAGGAGAGATGAGCTTCCAGATACCACCCACAGACCCACCCATTCCAACCAGGGCCAGGTGCCACCTCTTAACAATGTGTCTGCTCTGTCACCTTCTGTCACCCTCTTGGTCAACTCCATCACCCCCCTGGTCAGCTCCATCACGCCCCTGGTCAG
>PVJX010045652.1:0-12652 GCA_004027295.1 Dolichotis patagonum | reverse complement strand
GCCTCCAATGGCTCTGGAGGATATTGGGTAAGGACGTGGAGCTATTAGAGGATGCAGCTGCCCTGATCATAGCTTCCCTAGCCCTACTTTCCCAGAGGGTCTGCAGAGGGGTCTGATTTGCCAGGCACACCACTTACCACCCATAACACATCACTCATCACCCATAACACACCACTCACCACCCATAACACACCACTCACCACCCATAATACACCACTTATCACCCATAACACACCACTTATCACCCATAACACACCGCTCAATACCCATAGCACACTGATCATCACCCATAACACTCTACTCACCACCCATACTACACTACATGCTACCCATAATACATCACTTGTCCCTTGGGGAGGCATGTGCACCTGGTCATTCTGTCATTCCGTCTTTATCTTGAGACCTGGCCCTCAACAGATGCACCTCCAGCCACAGCTGTAACATGTTCTCATCTTCTGCACTGACTCCCTTGAGAGCTTAGCCTGTCTGACAGCCTATAATATTTCTACCTGACTTAGCCGTCTATAATAACATCCCCTGGAATCCTGTAACCCAGCATCACCTCTATACCTCAGATGTGACCCCTGATTTGTACTGTCCCTGCCTGGCCTCCCTTTCTGCAGCTCATGTCCCCCTCAGAAGCTTGTCACTGGCTGGTGATATGGGGGATAACACAGTGATAAAGAGTTAGAAGAAGTATGACCCTTCTTCTCCTGCCACACACACACTTTTTGTGGTACTAGGCATTGAAACCAAAGCCTTTATACTGAGCTACATCCACATCTGGGTTTGTTTGTTTGTTTGTTTGTTTGTTTTCTTGTTTTTGAGACAGCCTCACTAAGTTGACCAAGCTGATCTCAAACTTGCAATCCTCCTGCCTCAGCCTCCCAGAACTTCTGGCTTTGGAGAGGAAGTATTCAGAGTGCTCAAGTGCTGCCATAGTGACAGGGTCTCTACCTCTGCATCCCCTGGAACACAGCTAATTTGAGCAGTAGGAGAGGAGAGAAGAAAGGGTTAGAGAGGCTCTGATAACTCCATTGCTCCCTATCAGGAAGGAAGGGGTAGCCGGTGGCTACCAGTGACCACTGGAAGGATTCTTCCAGTGTATTCTTAAGGTTTGTTCCTAAAATAGTCCAAATTCCTTCAGTGTCCACCTTATTCTGTATGCAAGGATCAGGCAGTAGGAAAAGCATGGGTGGTCATCAGGGTTATTGGGGACCCTTCCCATGGACTTTCCCTCTAGCTGGGCTCACAGAACTCCCTGGAATCACGAGAGGTCACACTAGAGTCCTCTCTGTCTTTTGCTCCCCAGCTCCACCTACCTGCCCTCTCCTCACACCTTTTTGGAGCCTCATCTGCCTCCCAGATGTCCACCTTCCTCTGACTGTCCCCACACATAATCCTGCATACAGCAGCCCCATGAGAGCTGTCATTCCAACTCACAGCCCTGCTCCTGCTGCCTCAGTGACACTTGCTCCTGCCCCCTTCCCTCACGACTGTCCTCCAGCATCCCTGCTCCAGCTCTCGCACTAGCAGCCCCAGCCAGGGGCTCTACCTGCCACCTGCACCTTGTTGCTGTTTTACCCATGGCATATATCACTATCCCAATCTTTTGTTACTCATCATCCATCTCCCCCCTTAAAGATGAGCCCTGCCTGTAGGAATTCTCTGTTCCCCTCTGTATCTCTGCTCCTGGCCCACAGCAGAGGTTCAGGAAAGAACAGCTGAATGCAAGGATAGGGACACACAGGGGCAGTGCTATGAGCAAGTGCTGGGATCGAGTGCTATGCAGTCAGGTGACACCTCCAGCAGCATGGGTTGTGTTCCAGGCCATGGGCCAGGTGCCAGTGGTCAGCAGAGAGGATGAGGCCTCCACCTCCGAGAAACTCATGGAGCTTTGCATGCAGAGTAGCTGAAGGGGGCTTGCAGGGAGGCTTGCAGGGGAGCAGAAGATGAGAGGAACCACACAGAAGAAGGTGTGGGATTCAGGCTCCAGGACCTGGCACCACCTGCCAGCCTCAGGAGCCCAGCCCAAGGAGCCAGAGAGGACAGGCCATGTGATGTGTGCGTCAGGCTGCTGGCCTCTAGAACTGGTAGGGAGAAGGCTCAGGCGCACAGGGCTGGGAATGTGACTCACTTGGCCTGGCCAGCTTCCAGAAAACTCTGTGCAATCAAGCAGAGAAACACATTTGAGAAAACAGAATTGTGAGAGTAACTTTGAGGCCTCGGTTGCCATGGGAACATATCTGTAAATACTTAACTGCAAACATTAAGTGACACACCGGGAGGAGTGAGGCAGCGGCGCGGGCTCACATGGAGGGAGACAGCCAGGTCCACACGTGCCTGCCTGCCTTTACAGCCAAGGCTTTCTCTGCCTCTGAGCATCCTCCCCCACCCCTACGTCCTCCTGCCAGGGTCTCTGGCCTGGGTCGCCTGCCTTTATGTTAAGGGTCAGGCTCCTGCCACCTTGACCCTGTGAGCCCAACATTTGCATGGGAAAGCTTGAGGGGCCAAGCTTCCTTTCTGCCCCAGTTCCCTTCCTGGGTCCTCTGAGACTTTCCCATGAGCATCCCAGTCCCAGATGACTGAAGCCCTGGCTGCTCCTATCCCCACCTATCACCTCCAAGGCGTAGGCACCCTAAAACACAGAAACCAACGGACTCTTCTCAACCAGTGGGTTTGAGAGATGCAAATGTTTTGCCTTTTATAGCAATAGGCCCAGCTCACTGTCCAGGCCCTGCCCATTATGTACCCTCTAGTCTGCTGTGCTTATGACCATCTCTCCAGCCTCTGTGTCCTGGGCTTCCAGCCACACCCCCACTCCAAGGTGACCAAGCGAGGGAGTACCCCAGAGCCCTCCTGGCAGACACTAGCTTGCCTGCTCTGGTACTGCCCAGGGGTTCTTAATCTTTCTGGGTCACAGACCCCTTTGGGAAAACAAGAAAGCTTTTCATTCATATATTTGATTATTCCAAAAAGGTTAGTGAGTACAGCCAGGCCCTGTGCCAATGCTGGGGGACCCCTGCTCTCCTGGGACTTACGGCTGAGCCAGCAGGCAATAAGCAAGAGCCCCACTGGAGAGCAATGATGACAGCTTGCAAGCCAGTGTTCAAGATCAGGACAGAGCCTGGCATGTAGTGGGGCAATAGGGGCCAATAGAGGAGAAGATACAGGTCCTGCACAACCTCATGGACCATTGTAAAGACTGAATCTCGTTCAGAGCGGAGCAAAGAGCCACTGGAGGGCAAGAGCAGAGCACTGTTCGCTCTAGCTGCTGTATGGGAACAGACTGCAGAGAGCGAAGTGGACACAGGCCAGTTAGGAAGTCAATGCAGGGATACAAGAGAGATGGCAAAGCTAGTACAGAGTGGTAGTGGTGAAATAAGAAAAACCACGGTTCTTCTCCCTGGAAGAGCAAGTGTTTGCAGACCCTTGAGCCATTTTATACATTCTCTGGATGCTCCTGGATCCCAGGGCTCAGCAGAGGCTCCCCTGGGTTCCATGTGGATGCAGACCCCAACCTCTTGGACTTCCTACCCTTGCTCTAGCAGGCCCCTCTAACCGTTAGCCCATGTGTGGATCTAAGGCCTAGCACAGGTCACAGAGGACACAGTTAAAAGTTGAGCCATGTACCATTACAGCAGAGCAGTATCTCCGGCCAGAGAGGGTTCTGCTTCCCAGACACCCAGCAGGCTCCACTCAATGCCTGGATGAGGGAGAAGGCCCAGAGTCTGGCATCTGGTCCCTTGGATGGTCCAGAAAATATGACTGAACCTTCCAGATGCTATGCCAAGTGAAAGAAGTCAGTCACAGACCAGTAGATTAACAAATGAAGGCTTAGAACAGGCAAAATGAAACAACAGTGAAAAAAGTATAGAGACTGGGTGCCATGGAGGGAGTTGGGATACTGCCTAGAAAGAATCATCAGGGAACTTTCTGGAAGAAATAAACATTCTGTATCTTTGTAGGGGTGTTCCTGTCCACATTTGTCAAAACTTAATAAATTATGGGCTCAAAATTCATACATATCACTGTAGCAAATTTTATCTTTACAAAGAGAGACAAAAGAAGGATGGCATGTTCCACACAGAAGCAGGAGTCAGCTGTCTAGGAGGACCCCACCACCACCCCATGGGGAGAGCAGTCCCTCTTTTTGTCAGGTGCTCAGAGGCAGCTGCCAGCAGGAGGAAATGCTGTGATACAGGAATGCAGGTGGAAATGTGAGAGGTTGATTCTGGGACAAAGTGATTTTTGCATTTTAAAAGAGAATGTTGAAAACAGCGGTGCTTACCACAAAGAGATGAAGCTTAATGGTGGACTTAAAACCCCTGACAGCTGGTGGGTAGGGGCTTCCCAATCCCAGCCAGGTGCTACACCTCACAGATGATCTGTTGTGTGAACATGATGGGCAAAAGAGCAGGACAGGGAGGGAAAGAACTCCTATAATTATCCTGTTCCTTCCAGCTGCCTCTGCCCTGGCCTCCCAGCCCCACTTGGTTGCCTGGCCTTTGATTTCTCCTGCTCCCCTTTTCCAATCCCCCCAGTACATATCTCCCTAATTGCCTTCTGGTGGCAGGTCCGAACTGCTTGCATAATCTGGTCTTAGTCCACTGTGTTTTTTACTGTCCAGACCAGGTCCCTGGGTAGGAAAAGCCTAGAGGGGACATTGTTATCCATGATTTAGTTCTCTCCTGCTCACTACTGACTAAACCAGCCTCAGAGCTCTCACCCTGCCCATTCAGACAGTCTAACAACCTCCCTTAGGAAGCAGGAAAATGCAAGATGATGCTGTGCCCTGGGTGGGTGTCCATGTAGGCAGCAGGATAGATAGTTAGATAAGCTTTCTAGAGGGAGAGGATGACCAGCAGTGAGAGGAGGGTAGCCGTACAAAACTAGGATGCCCAGAAGTCCCATTGCACTGTGAATAGTCTGAGTTGCCTGTTGCCCTGGACTGATTATTAATAATATTCACTTTCAATGCAACAAAGGTTATAGTTCGGACAACCCACTCTGTGGTAACTCACATGAAAGACAAATAAACCAAACAGCCTAATGCAAAGCCAAGATGCGGGTGTGTCCATGGGTGCCCCCAAGTGACTGAGGGTTCCTGTAAGGGAGGAGACAAAAGAAAGACCATGGGAGGAGGAAAGAGGCTGATGGTGTCTCAGAGCTCCTGCAGGGCCCTGCCCCAGGTGAACAGGACATAGCAACTCACACTCTTACATTTGCAAAAATGTCAAATACCCAGGAAAGTGACGTCACAAGGCAGCATGGGCTCACAGCTCTCCAGTGATGGATCAGGACAGAAGCCGGGCTCTGACTCCAAGCCCAGGCTCCTACTCCACAGGCTAGTGCTAGCAAGGAGAAACCTTGGGAAGAAAAGTAACAACTGTATGTCCTAGTCTGGTGCTGTGTATGGAGGATTCCTTCGGCCTAGCCCAGGATATCCAAGTGGAGGTGTAAGTAGGTCATATTTCCCCACTACTAACTGCAGGACTGTGAGTGAGCTTCTCATGGACCTCAGTTTCCTCTTTTGTCAAATGGTAGCTGTAGTACATTTCTGACTAATGATAGATTGAATACTAGTATAATCTAAAATTCTGGGTAGAGATCTGGGGTGGGTCAAGACAGCATTCAGGAGAGACCCCAAGGACCAGCTCTTTCAGGGCTCTCCCTCCTGGAGGAAGGTGGGCACACCATGGGAAAGTACCTGCTCCCTGCTTTTAAATCAGAGTCACACGGACAGAAAGAGAGCTGTTCCTCACCTCCGTGTCCTAGAAAAATGTCAGTGAGGGTTGCCCTTGGAGTGTGTATTGAATGTCTTCCTACCTGAGGCCCATCAATTATATCTGCTGGGAAAGCAAGCTCTTAAGTGATATCCATGTGAAAGCGAAGCATTTTACTTGTGCAGTTTTTTTCATTTTTGTCAACATTGGTCTTAAGAATGGGAAATGTAGATAAAACTGCAAAAAGAGAATTAGCATCCAAACAAGGCAAGATGATCCCTTGTAGTCCCATAAATTAGCAAGCTCTGAGTCACAGTGCCTAGAGGACAAACGAAACAAGCACATGATCCTCAGAATGTTAGGGGTCACATTGTGGTATCATGGAGCTCAGAAATGGACAAAGTTAACAAGTTTTAAAAGGTGAAGGGGCTGAAATCCAGTGTTTGGCAGCCTGGAAAGACACGCTTAGGCAAAGTTCTAGAATACATTTGTCATCCTAGTGTCTTAAGAGCAGTTGGGGAAACATGAGCTGCTCTGATTTGCCCAGCATGAGCTGGACCAAGGGAACTGAGTGTCTGTTTTGGTAAGTGGGTGCCCCATGCATGCACAGAAAGCAGGGTCATATAGCCTAGCAGGGGCAGATGGCAGAGTTGCCCAGGTAACTCAGGATGGGATGTGCAGGGAGGGAGGTCCCTAGTGACATCTATGATCATCGCCTAAGTGTTTGGTGCCCTCTTGTTAGGTATTTTTATCAAAGACCCCATGGAATGGAGAACAGAATCTAATCTTAAATTTTCTGAAGGCCCATAACTGGTCTGGAGGGTGAGATGCTGGATGACAGAATCAGACACTAAAGATATCTCCTCAACGAAGTTCTCATTTAAGATGCAAAACCAGAGGGATACCTGGCATGCCCTCCACTCACCCCTGCGTGGCAGAAGTGCAGATTCAACAGCTTCCCTTCCAGCGCCTCATAACCTGTATTCCTGATGGGATGGAAAAATATTAAAAGATTTCTGGAAAAATTGTAAAATTGTGTATCTAGGAGGCCAGTAAGTCAGTCTGTGTGAATCTTCCCTCCTTTACTCCCATGTGTTTCATTTGGTAACTGAATAAGTACACTTTGGGGTCCCAGACCTTTGTAAAAATCTGTCAGAAGCTATGAACTCTTTCTGCAGGGAAACGCTCAAGAGATATGAAATGATGCTGACCCTTACCAGGGTCCACAAGCCCCTCTAGTCCATCGGATACCTCTTGAGAAACTTTGTATTTCAATAGCCAGCTCCTGTTATTCAGCCCATCTGGCAGTCACTGGTACCTCCATGTGATTTCATCTACTCTTCCCTTTTGGAGGAGTAAGGGCAGTGATCATGCAGCCCTTAATGCCTACAGTAATTTCATGACCTTATTTGAAAATAGGATCTTGTCAGATGTAACCAACTTAAAGTCATACAGAATTAGAATGGGCCCTAAATCCAATATAACTGTTTTCCTTAGAAGAGGAAGGAAACTTGGATACAGACACCAAACGTACAGGAAAAGTATTCCACGACAAAGGAAACATAGTGACATGATGCCAGCGCAAGCTAACAAAAGCCAAGAACTACTGGCAAATGTCAGAAGTGAGGAAGAGGCCAGGAAAGACCCTCCCTAGAGGCTGAGAGACAATACAGCCCTGCAGACTCCTGGATCTCTGACTTCCAGCCTCCAGAACCGTAAGAGAATAGCTTTCTGTTACTTTAAGCCATCCAAGTGAGACACCAGTATGGCAGCCCTGGAGAATAACAGTGCTCAAAGGAACCTGAGGCACAGTGTGCTAGAACCACAGGGGTCCCCATGAACCCAGCAAACTTGTGGCTGGATGTCCAGCCTGTCCCTTTCCCCAACCATACTTTGTGGGGCTGTGCTGGTCCTGTTAGACCATCTGAGCCACTGCCACCATGCAGCTTCTGAACTTTGCCAGTGAGAGAGTTGCATGTCACTTGAAGAGAAGTTAGAAATCCCAGCACATCCATCTTAATAAGTTTTATTACAGCCTGCCAGTTTAGACTAATGACTAATTTACTATATAAAATACCAGCAGCATTTTTTTATTTTCTTAATTAATTATCTCAAACAAAGGTGAAATTTATAAAAGTGTCCAGAAACAGTATGCACTGTAAAACTGCCTTGAAGCAGAAGATGAAATTATTGCTAACACGGGATCTAGTTATTACTGTATCAGCTTAGTTACCTTATGACTTTGTAATGGATTTCTTCATTATTTTCTTGGGATTGTGGCATTCCTGATTGCATTAAAATCGGTTAATCTATGTAAGTATCATTAGGCACTACTAATAACTTCACCAACTTTTCTCCATTCCAGGGACTGTGCTAAGTACTTAGCTCATGTAAGTTACTTCCGGTGGCAGGAAAGAAAGTCAGGCAGGTTCTTTTAGGCAGCCAGAACTCTCTAGATACAGCCCAGTCTAAGGCAAACTGGGTGGGCACTTCTTTGGGGTGGTTTTGATGTTCTCAGGAAGGTCTCCTTAGTGTCATTTCACATCTTTTCCCCATCAGTGATACAGGGGTGGTACATCCTTGTAAACCTCCATCCCTCTCAATGAAAACTTTGTAAACCCTTGTTAAAATGTACCTGTCCTGGAAAGAAATCCTCATTCACTTAGTATCTATTATGGAATCAACAATGTTCTGTAGAAGTGTCTTACTCTTTTTCAACTATGATAACGAAATACCATAAACTGCACCATTCATAAACAAAGGAAATTTATCTCTCATAATGGAGTCTGGAAAGTCCAAGATCAGTGTGCCAGCAGGGTTTGATGCCTGATAACCTCATTCAATGGAAAAGGGAGAGACAATCCCCCACAGACCTCTTTTTTTAAGGGAAGTATTCTATTCAAAGGGCTCTGCCTTTGTAACCTAATGGCCTGCCAAAGGTCTCTACCCTTATCACCTTTGGGTTAGGACCTCAGTGTATGAATCTTGGGAGAACACAAGCATCCAGACTGCAGCAGGGATCATAAAGAGTCATTGTACTAGGACAAGGGACTGGTCTATTGGGGTGGGGGGTAAGAAGAATGCTAGATCTGATTGCAGGTACAGTTTGAATAGAATTGGCCACACTTGGTATCTAGAGGACATCTGTGGACCCTGGAAACTAGGAAGGATGTCCTCAGTGTGGAAGGATAGAGGAGCTTTGTGAGGAGAGGTAACCACCCTGTGAGCAGCTTCCAGTCAGTCAAAAGGATCCAGGGCATCAGGGCCAGTTTATGGCTGCAGCTGAAACCAGTTTCCAGCCAAGGCAGGCAGTAAGACCAGTCTGAGCCCCAGTCCCAATCCCAGAGCTGGTCACAGTCAGTGGGAAACCAAATGCAAGTGCCTAGCTGCTAAACCCAAACTTCTATTTCTTCTTTGCTGAAGATGAATCCTGATACACCAGGGTACGGGGCAGAGAGTGCTGCAGGTGTGGGGCCTGGCTCCCTTCCAACCTAGAGCTTGCTGAGACCACACTACTCTCCAGTCTGTAAGCTACTGTCCCTCTTCATTCCAACAGTGCCTACGGAGCTTGCGCTCTGTGGCAGGCACAGATCCAGGTCCTCTTCACTGTGAAAAGACACAAAGCTCCCATCCCCACACCAGTGGAGATGCTGACTCACAGTTGTTAACCGGAAACTTGTGGGATACAATCACCCTTTCTGCCCTAGTTATTATCACTATGGCCACATCAAAGGGTTAGCTTAAAGTCTGAATTCAGAGAACGGTAGAAATGGCCCAGGTCATGGTGAGTAGAGACCAGGGCTAGTGGCCAGTTTATTAGCTGTGTATCTGAGCTGGTCTCTGCCCCCCTCATGGCCCTGCTTCTGGATGGGTAACACTGTGCTTTTGCAGTGAGCTGAGCCCAACCTAGGATTCACTGGGCTGCAGTACTTACTCCTCTCTAGCTCCCACTGCCCTCCTTGGTTCAGTATTCCCAGACATCTCAAGGTTAAGGAACCATATTTAACATAAAAAATGCATCAGCACCCCACTTGACAGATGTTATACTTTGAGTACCCATTTTTTGAGAGAATGCAAAAATGACAAAAAGCTACCTTGAATTCGGTAGTGCCTTCAAATGGATTTGTACTTTTTAAAACACATCAGCATCTTATATGCATTTGAAAAATAGTCACATATGCCTGCTTATGAAGCATTTCTGATGCAGTCAGCTGACAAAGCTGGAGGTGCCTGAGACTGAGTTCAGGTTGACACCATCGTCCTAGACCATGGAGCTCTTTGCCATGGAGAGGAAGATGAGTGCAGGAAAGGAACACTCTGTCTGCCCCCAGGGAGGACCCGAGTTTCTCTTCTCCAGTTCCTTTTTCCATTAGCCTCTTTGGCCTCTTCTTCCTTACTCTAAGCCCATACTGGGATTGGGTAGCACCTTGCCTGCTGCACATACGTATACCCCTGCCCCACTGGACATCCTGTCATTACTACAGTCCCCCCACCCCCCACCCAGCCGGCCTGCCCTCTTTGGCCTGCTCCATAGCCTGGGACGGAGAAGACAAGGTTCAGCTGATGGAGATGCCTGGCTCCAATCCCACCCACCATATTTACTGCCAGCCTGAGCTTTTGATTTTTTCTTAGCCTCTCTGAGCCTCAATCAGTTGAACTGTCAAATGGGGATGTGGTCATGCTCTAGTGAAGCACAGTAGTGAGAAGTGGGTGGAGTGTTGAGAACTCCCAGTTGGTACCAGGCTGACTGTCGGGATAAGCAAAAGGGCAGCCACACCATTCCTGATGGAAAAGTCTGGCTGCAGCAGAGGAGGAGGGCCAGCTGGGGGCAGCAGTCAGCAAGCCTGAGTATTCACTCTTCATTCACCTCCAGAGCACTTGCGTCCTGCAGAGAGGCCCCATAGTGCTTGTCACCCCAAGTCACCTCCTTCAAAACCCAGAGCAGCAGGTCCTTGCAAACAGATGCTTGAGCTGCATGCACAGATGGGAGCCAGGATGACTGAGCTCAGGGCCATGCCTCAGCCAGGACAGTGCTGCATCCTAGCAAACTGTCCACACTCAACAGTGTCCCATCCCCTCTGTTGGCCCCCATCCCCTCACCCTAGCATCCTCATCACACTCTGTCCTTCCATCGTTCTGTCATTCAGCCCAAATTTGGAAGCACTTATCCACAAGGACCCTGCCTTTTTTTTTTTTTTTTACTCTTGCAACACAGCACCTTGCATATGGTTTGTCAACCAATTGTATGACTGACCAGTGAATGATTGGAGGGATTCAGGGCAGCCCATAGTTGTCATGCAGTTTTCTGAGATGTGGAAGATCCTGTTCCTGTCATTCTGTAAAGTGAACTTCATGCCAACTCAATATTGCCAATCAAAAGGCTTCAGGAGTCCCCTTAAATGACAAGAGCAGGGTCTTCTGTCATTAGCAACGCCAGCCAACCACTGGCAGATAGGATGCTGCCACCCTTCAAAATGGTTTCTACCCTGGAGGAAACTGACTCTCATTAGTCATCAGATATAATGTAAATCACACTGTCCTTAGAGCTATCTGCTCTCCTGAGCTCAGCAAAGCCTTGTGTCCGCCTCGTCTGGTAAACAGGGAAGGGGATTGCCTTCCACCTGGAGGGTGCCAGACCACCAGGCTTTGCTATTGATTATCTTGGAGACTTCTAATAAATTGCCAAACCTCTCTGTGACTCAGTTGTCTCATCCTAAAATGGGGGAGACAGTAGTACTTATAAAGTATTTTGAGCAGTGCTTGGTCTGTGGTGAGAACTCAAGACAAATTAGCTATCCTTGTCCTCTCTGAGGACATAATCCTTGACTGAGCAAATGAATGGATGGATCTCTGAGCACACCATATGGGCTGACACCTGCCGTCCAACTGCAGGGGCTGAGTCAGGCACATCACACTCCAAGAGCAAGCTGCTCTGTAAGGCTGGAGGCCATGGCCTTGGCCTTTGAGGAACAAGCACTTAGGCTAAGCTTGCCCCACCACAGCCAGGAAGGTCTACCTCAGGGATAGTAGGGGCTCTGGAGGTGGTCTTGGCCTGACCACATGCTCAGGAGAATCACGAGAATCTTCAGGTGTCCACAATAAGTCAGCCGATTGCAGCCTATGGTAATGACAAACCCACTGGAAAGTAGGAAACCACAGGGCCCGAGCCCAAAGAGAACTTTGGGTTGCAGTGGGTGTTGAACAGATGAAGTCTCCTTCTGACAGTCAGTGTCCCAGCAAGTGTGCATGGCCATGACTAGTTTTCTGACCTTTTGCATTTAGAGCCCATTATCTAAAATCCTCAGGAACATCTTGGCTAGCCATCCATCCCCATTTACCTATCACTATTTATGCACCATCCATCATAAATTTATCTGCTTTCTGCAATCATTTTTCTCTCATCTGTGTATCTATCATCTAACATTTAATCTAGATATCTAGCCATTATTAATCATGTCTACCGTCCATCCATCTCTGTGTCTCTCTGGAGTCCATTATCAGTCATGAGTTAATACACTGTGTACTTAAGCATGGGCCCTCAAAGTTCCATGGGGGTAGGGGGAAGTGACTTCCAGAGAGATAGGGTAGCTGGATCAAAATAGGAGTGCTTAAGCTGTAGACTGATGTGAGAGGAACCCAATACTTTCTTCTCAAAGCAGGGCTGGCTTGATGGGTGGAGGGAGAAGGAACACAAAAAGAAGAGTAGGGACTTGCAAGACATTGAGGGGTTGCCGATCTAGAATTCCTCATCCCTCTACCTCCCCAAATTAGTACAAAGTCTTTCAGGATGACTCCTGTGAGTAATGGAAGGAATGCCCAGGCTCAGGTGTCAAGGCATGGAAGGTGGGTGCTACCATCCCTCCTGGAATCAACAGAATCCAGAAGCCTGCACACTGCAGGGCAGTACACTTGGCAGGTGGAGGGCC
>PVJX010045651.1:0-12627 GCA_004027295.1 Dolichotis patagonum | reverse complement strand
CATTTTTGCTGCCCTCAGTCTCTTTTGTATTTACCTCTCCTGAATCAATGTTCTCAGGGTTGGGGGCTGGGAGTGTTTTCTTATTTCTCCCTTTCGTCATGTTTTTGGTTCCTTCCATACAAGTGTACAGTGTAATTCCCAGACCCTTTTCTTGTTGTTTAAGGCTCCTCTAGAGGGCGCAGGCTAGGAGCTTTAGCCCACTTCAATAGGTTATCAGAGATTAGAGTTCACCCACGGGCAGTGTGCTTTAGCTCCTCCCTTCTGGGCCAGTTGACCTTTGCAGGCCTTCACTGCGTCAGTATGCACTGATCTCAGGGAAGTAACTGGGTCCCCGCCAGGGGCGTGGCCTATTTCAAGCAGATTCCACCAATCTGCTCGGCGAGGGGAATAACCAGCTGAAGCCACTTCCTTATGGAGTTAGGGCTGTCCTGCCCAAATCCAACATGTCTTCCAGTCGGTTTCCCCTTTCCCATGGGAGGGTCTTATTCTCATCACTCACCGTGTCCCCAAGAACTGCTGGACTGCCCGACCTCCGACTTCAACGCAGCTGAGGTGGGAATTCATGGTGCCTCTGGGTGGGTCGTGTGCAGTGCCAGTCCCGGCGAGCTGCACGCCGGGCTGTTCAGCTCCGGGCTCTGGCGGCTCAAGCCAGTCGCTTCGGCGCGGATTGCTTGTTCAGGTCGGGCGGAATTCAGGCGTCTTGAGGCGGGTGCCGTGCTCGCCGATCTTATCTTCACTAATAGTAGCCCCAGGACCTCTTATTCGAGCAGGTTTTTGCTCTTTAGTTTCTTTCTGTGTTGTGAGAGCCTATCTCTCTCTGTTTGGGTCTCTCCAGGGTGTTTTATTCTGGCATTTGAGCTGTCTCTCTCAGAGAGGGTCTCTCTCCTGCTACCTACCAGTCCGCCATCTTGTGTCCGACAATCTGTGACTGTTTTAACATTCTAATAAAACATCCATGGCTAGTAGAAAATAATGGTTTCATTTTTATGTTCTAAGGTGTCTTGATACCTTTACTGCACTGTGCTGATATCAATCATTCCTTCTGGATGTTCAACAACTGAGGGTTGGAAACCAAAAACCTATTAAGATAGACAGGCTCAGGGGTTAGCCAATACTTTGACCACAACTCTTCAAGGTCAGTGAGGATTCAGGATATAAGAAAACCTCTGCTGTGACATCCCATGACTTGGTGAGTCCCTGGTCTTCTGATCAAGGAAATTGTGGGACCACCCTTGGTAGATAGTAAGAATTAATTGTAAGTAATACAGATCTCATGTTAACTTGGTCTTAGGTGTCCAACAGAAAAGTATAGCCACAAAATGTGTAATACAATTACAATAGTAATATGTTAGTTATAAAAGAAACTCAAATCACTACTTTCTGATGATTGCCAGCTACACTGGTAACTGACTACTGTTATGTATTTAATGGACTGTATAGGGTTAAATTGCAGAATGCAGGGATTTAAAACCATTGGACTGAACAATCTTTAGCCTAAATGAGTGAGTTCACTCAGAATAGAAGGGGTTCAAGAATGAGAAGTTCTTCTACAGAGCCCTCCAAAACTGCTGCTCCAACTTCAACTGACCATGCATCACTTGCAGCTACAAAACAGAAAAGGGGGAAAAGTAGGGAGCAGCTGAAGCTGAGATCAATCACACATGGGGGGCTAAAGCAAGGCCAGACCTGAGAACAGGGAGAGCCCAAAGTGAGCCATGTAAACAAACTGTTTCAGCTCCAAAAAGGCATGTGCGAGGGTGGTTGAGCAGTTCCTTTCTCCCATCAGGACAGAGGGCTCCACCTGACGTCAGCTTTAATCTCTTTTCTTTATTTTATTTGTTTGTTTTGGATTTTCTGGCCATGGCCATGGTGGAACCCAGGAGGCTGCACAAAGAAGCAATTCGCCCGCCCTCTTGGTAAGCGCCTTCCTCTAGTGTGAGCCAGGAGGAGAACCAGTAATGCCTACCAGTGCGCAGGCTTGGAATCAAAGATCCCAAAACCCCTCCCCCATTAGCAACTGGGGACAGAGGTCTGAGCATCTCTTGGCAGGATGACTGTATGCAATATGGCAAATATGGGGGGTCTCCTCTATCTTCTCTTTGAAAGCAAGTGTTATTTTCAGTTTTGTTTCATTATGATTAATTGTTTTACTCTATTCAATATTCTCTTTCCATTGATTTTATAATGTTGTCTTTGGTTTGATTTTGCTATACCTAATTGACTAGACAACTATTGTGAAGATATTGAGATATATTATTTTACCTAGTACTGTTATCCCGGTAACCTGCTGTGCAGTTCTGTACCAAATTCACTGTGCTGTCTCAGTTGGCTTTGTTCTGTCTTGTTTTGTTGTATTTCTACTACCTTCAAAATTTAAAAAAAATGATATTTTTTGATACTGGTAATTGAATTCAGGACATTGTGCTCACCAGGCAGATGCTTTGCTACTGAACCATATCCCTGGCTAAAAAATGATTTTGATCTGGATATTTTGCATGCCACTTTCTTATTTGTTTGTTTTGGATTTTCTGAAACAGGGTCTCACTATGTAGCCCAGGCTAATCTTGAATTCCCTATGTAGTCCAGGTTGCCTTCAAACTTATGGTGATCCTCCTGCCTCAGCCTCCTTAGTGCTGGGATGATAAGTATATACCACCACGCCCAAGTCCAAGTCACTTTGAAAGCCCTGAGGCCAGATGCAGGCCCTCAAACAGAAGGTATAGGTGAGGGTTTCTTTCCTTTCCATCTTCCAGGATTCTGTGCTTCCTCTCTGGTTTATTTTGATTCTTCTCGAGTCCTCCCCCACTTCTACCCCATCCCTCTCTCTCCTCACCCATCATCTGCTTCAAAGCAAAGCCTCTCTGCTCTATTTGTAAGAATCTGTGTGTGAAGTGGACATGAGCCACACTGTGTCACCCACTCAGCATCCTCGGTGAGTCTTCTTCCCATTTTGGTGCAGTGAGTCAGTGTCCCTCACACAGGATGAGTTCCAGAAAACCAACCAGGCGGGGTAGCCTGGGTGGAAGGACCCACCCTTAGTGCTCTCCTGGGAGGTAGAGGGGGCTTTCTCATAGACCAAGCTTCCCACAGAGCAGGGAGGACCCAAGGACACTATCATTGCTACACCCTGAACGGTCATTTTGTTTGCTATGCTTTTTAAGACAGGGTCTTGCTGTGTAGTCCAGGTTGGCCTTGAACTTGCTTCGATCCTCCTGCCTCAGCCTCCTGAGCACTGGGATTACAGGTGTGTGCCATCGTGCTAACCCCACTGGGTCACTTTCTGAGGCCAAGGCCAGTTTTCCAAGCCTGGGTTTTCCTGAAATTGGAGTTGGCTCAGACAGGTGTGATTGTTCCACTTAGGAGTGAAAGGGAAAGAAGGCAGAGTTGATTGTAGGTGAAAGATTTCTTTTTCTCACTTGTTGCTAGATTCTGTGGGGAACCACCCAGATGACTCTCCCTGAAAGAAGAGCAGTTATCTCCATTTTGAATAAACTTGGCCCTATATCTATGTATTGATGTGTATAGAGTTGGCTGGGCCATGTCTTGTCCCTTCAATTGGCTTTAAGCAACGTAACTGGGCTGGCTGAGGAGCTGATGTGTAACCTTTTCTTTTTTTTAATTGGTACTGGGGATTAACTCATGACCACATGCTTGCAAGGCAGGCGCTTATGCCACTGAGCTAAATCCCCAGCTGATGTGTAATCTTTGAAGCAAGGTAACAGGTCAGTGTTACTCAGCCCAGTGACTCCCCTAGAAAAACATAGTTGAGCCAGGCAGGATGGAGAGCTGTGTTCCAAGCTGTCCACTGGGACTGAAACAGAGGCTATGACTCGAGAAAGAGGCTATGACTTCCCAGGGCAAGAAGGACTGTACATCAGAGCTGAAGCACCAACCCCAAATTATTAGACACTACCTCAGTTGGGTTATGCAGACTGCTCTCTTTCTCTGCATTTCTTGCCCTCTGCCTATCGCAGAGGTGATCTCAGACCTCCTACCTAGCCCAGCTCAGGGCAGTGATATATTTCCCACCAGTCTCACTGTCACTCATCTCTGAGCCACCTGCCTCCTGGAGAATTAATAAACCCTGGGTTGGGTCCTACGTTGAGGCCATTGTTTCAGTGAACCTCTATCTTGTCTGGGCTTAGGACCCCCCTGGCTCCTCATAACTATAAATGTGTCTTAGTGTCTTTATTCTCACTGTGGGTTGCACTGGAAGTGGTAGATTAGAATTAATTTGATAAATTCCAGTAACTTTTCCATGGATTTACAAATACAAATTTCCTGGACCAAAATGAGATTTGGGAAAGGGATCTCTAAGATTCATGGCTGAGGTACAAGAGACAGATTAAGGAGAGGAAAGCATAAAAATGTACCTAGTATGTTTTATGTCCCACAAGAACCTTTAGAAATGGTGACCCAAAGAAATAGGGACACCCGTGTACATTTAGGCTAAAGGTTCATAAGAGTGGTCAGTTGCTGGGTGTGGTGACACTTGCCAGCAATTCCAGCACTGTAGGAGGCTGAGGCAGGAGGACCCCAGGAAGTTTAGTTACAATGTATTGAGACTCTCAACCCCTCCCCCCAAAATAAAAAATGGCTAGGAATGTAGTTTAGTGCAAAAGCTCTAGATTTAAACCCCAGTTCTGAGTGATAAATACATAATGCAAAATGTAGGGAGACTTATTTGTTGGGTCTCTTCTCTGTGTTCCCCTGTTTCCAGAGACAAAGATGTTGCCTCCTTTTCTCCCTGTGGAGGGCGGTACCTCTGGAATGAGGATTTCTTCATGGCCTGTCTCAAGGCAGAGCCCAGCACAGGGCTGGAGAGGCGGACCTTCCTCCTCCTGCTGTTTTCTGTGATGCTAAGATGTCTATTTCATGCTGCCTGTCTCCGACTGCATTTCTGCAACAGGATTAACTTCTGAGCTGAGGATCATTGAGCAGGGCTTCCTAGGAAGGAAGCGCAAAGAAACGCGCATCTCACGCACCTACAGCTGCGTAAGGGGTGGGGCAGCATTTGTCCCTTGCTCCAGGTCCGCAGGGGGCACCGATGCGCTTGCGCAGGCCTGGCCCCTGCAGATCATAGGGAAGGCCGGGTTCTGGACCCCTGCGCTGAGCTTTGGGATACAGTGTCTGTGCAGCAACTCGTGGCATCTTACTGAGCGCAGGGCCACACGATTTGGAGCCCCTAGGACGTGGCTTCTGCCCTTTACTCCTGTAGTCCAAGCTGAGAAACTCTGGGTGCGCCCCCGGAGCCAGCAAGAACTTGGCCACTGCTGGGGAGGCCTGGCGAGCATTTGTAGAGTGGTGGCGCTTGCACTTGGGGCACGCTGTGGCAGTGGTGTCCTCACCAAGAGCGAGGTCCTTCCTTAGCAACTTCTGCCCACAGATCTAGGTCTGCTGGGTGGTACAGGCTGTCCCTACAAAACCATGCCTCGGCTGGGCGCGGTGGTGCATGCCTGTAATCCCGGCATTCAGGAGGCTGAGGCGGGAGGATCGTTGCGAGTTTGAGCTCAGCCTAGACTACAAAGTTCAAGGCCAGCCTGAACTACATAGCGAGACCCTGTCTCAAAAAAGACACAAACAAACAAAAACAACCATGCCTGGTGTTCAGTGGGCCTGTGCCTTCTCCCGCAGGTGCTGGGCAGCCTGCCCATGCCCTCCTGGGCAGAAGGATGAAAGTGTGAGCTAGCGGGGTCCCCTCCAGGTACACGCTCTGCTAGGGAGGACCTGGCAGGCTGCCAGGCCTTCAGGAAAATGCCTTCCAACCCCGACGCCAAGCGTGTGATCCAAGCACAACTCCGGAACTGAAGGTTGTGCCGGCAGGGAGCCATGGCGGTCACATGCGGCCCCTCACGGGTCAGCCCTCGGGGAGGAAGGAGGGGCCTGCTCAGCGTGAGGCTCCTGTGGGCACTGTGCGTCTTGGCGGGAAAGGCAGCACCCAGTGCCCTGGGTGTGCGTCCTCAGCCGCTGGCTCTCACACCTTGATTCTGTGCCTGGCAAGCGTCTGTTTCCACGGCTGCTTTGCTCCCCTTTGCCTCTGACCTGGGGAAGGCGGAAAGGGAGGCGGTGCCGAGGACCCTATCTCCAGCATCCAGACGATGAGCAGTTTGCACCAATGCTCCCCCAGTTTGCTCCCTGCTGTCTCCCTTCCTGCCCGAGCACCCCTGGTTCACAATCATTAGCAGTACAGACTCTAGCCAGGACACTTTGATTCGGATCCCAACTCTGCTTCCTGTAGTCTGTGTGACCTTGGGCAGAAGACTTCTGTTCTCTGAGCTTCGTTTGGGAAATGAGAACGTAGTAGTGTCACTGGAGGTCTCTTAGGGTGGCCTTGCAAGTGAGAGGAGGAAATGCATATACAGAGCTCGGCAGGGCCCCGGGGCACGTGCTCACAGGAATGCCATCCCATGCCTTTCCTAGGGGAGCTCTCCACCGTGGGTCTTGTTTTGGGCGGCCCTGGAGGCTGACTTGAAGTCAGATTTGAGTGCAGCCGTTTGCCTGGGAGGTGACTCCAGCAAACACAGATAAGGAAATGAACTGGGATAAGGAGCAGGCTGCCTCTGAGGGCACCTAGGGCTCAGCCGGCCTGGGGAGACACCTGGAGCCCCGTGAAGAGCCAGCCTCAGAGCTGTCCTCCATCCCACTAAGGACGAGAAAGTTGGAGAACATTTTACCATCTGCTATTACTCACTGTTTGGGAGTCGCTTCTAAAGCCTTCCTTCCCTGTCCTTTCAGCAAATCTCCACTGGTGGTCAGATATATTTCTTAGGCAGAATCTTCTTGCAGAAGAAAGCTAAGAGTCAAGGTCATAGCTCCCGCAGACCAGTGTGCTTGGGACCTAAGGGGGGAACATTGACTAGGGAAGCACTTAGGACGAGTTGCTCCTGTTCTCCGTAAAAGATAAAAAAAAAAAAAAAAAAAAAAAAAAAAAAAAAAAAAAAAAAAAAAAAAAAAAAAAGAAAGAAAGAAAAAAGAAAAGCTTACTATACAGATGTGGTGGTGCGCATCTATCATCCCACATATTCAGGAGGCTGAGACAGGAGGATCACAACACTGAGGTCACTTTGGGCAATTTAGCAACTGTGTCTCAGAGTCAACAAACAAAAAGGGCTGTGGATATAATTCAGGGGCAGAGCACTGGCCTAGCATGCATAGGCCCGGGGTTCAACACAGACAGTAAAAATAAGTTCCTTGTCATGGTTTATGTCAGTGGCCCCCCAGCCTCATGCAATTATGCGTTTGTGATTGGTTCATTGTCTAGCGCTCGGATTGGTGGTGTGAGCGCTACGCCCGCCTAGGGGTGGAGCCAGAATGCGACGCAATGGCGGAAAGGTGTCTCTCTCTTGCCAGTTTGCACCTTGCTGTTTGCTGCGGCCACGAGCAGCGGCCCGCCATGCCACCCTGCCTTGGAGCCAACTGAGTGTGGACTGAAACCTCCAGAATTGTAAGAAATAAACCTTTCCTTCCGTCATTTTTGGGATCGGGTATTTTGTCCTAGCAATGATTAAACAGTAGCTAAGACCCTTGTGGTGCTGAACGGGAGGTTAGGCGGCCTCTGCTGCTTCTTCACAGGACTCGGGGAGGGGGCGTCCTGAAATCTCAGCTCTGCTCAGCCCCAGGCAGGGTGGTTAGCTCTGCCACTGCAGGCCAGGTCTGAGCCGGGAGCCACTGCTGGCCTCGTGGTCTCACTGGAGAGATGGGATAGTGCTACTTCCAGCATCTCCCTACTTTTTAAAACGTGAAATAGCAGAGGCCAAGGGAAAAAGATGTGCGAAACGCACAGTCAGTTAGGGGGAAGGGCTTTTCAGTGGCATCTTTGCACACCCCTCAGCAGGGTCTGCTTTCTCCCTGCTGTGATTGCCGCCTGACCTTGTGCCTGACGGGAAATGGGATTGCAAGTAGAGCTTCAGCGAATTCACAACATATCCCTTACTCCGCCGGGACTTCAGGGAGGCCGTGGGGGTATCACAGCAGTCTGGTTTGTAGGCAGAACTGGACTAGGAGATGCAGGACCCAGTGACTTAAAGGTGCTGGTAGAGGCATGTGAGGTGGCACGTGTCCGTAATTCTAGCTCCTGGGGAGGCTGAAGCAGAGGGATTACAAATTTCAGGCCAGTTTGGCTAAAGACTATCTCCAAAAAATTGCTTACTGGATATCAAAATCCCAGCCTGTACTCATCTCCACTTCCTGTTCCACCCGGGCCATTTAAAGCGGTAGAGGTGGATCATGCTTGCAGTTTTGATATGTTATATTCACCTTTGCCTCTCTCATAGTGTGGGTTGGTTGAATCGTGTCTCCCCAAAATTCATGTCCATGCAGAACCTCAGAATGTGACCCTATTTGCAGGTGTCATTTGTCGCTGTGAGATCACCCTGGATTCCAGTGGCCCTCAGTCTTGTATGACTGATGTCCATAGCAAGAGGGAAAGTGAACTGGGCAGAGAGGCCCTGTGACATGCCTACAACCTCAGGCCACTCGGGAGGCTGAGATGGGAGGATCACAAGTTCAGGACCAATCCTGCCAGTTTAGCAAGAATTTGTGTCAAATTAAAACATCAAACAGGGCTGGGGATGTGGCTCAGCCTGAAGGCCCTGGTTCCACCCCTAGTGCTGCAGAAGGAGAAGAGGGGAACATGGGCACGAGCCACAAGTGTGCTGGGAAGAAGGCCAGGAGAGGAGGGAGGGGGATGGGGGGGAGCCTCAGGTGAGGAAAGCCAGCGATGGGTGTCTACTGTTAGAGCCTGGAGCGTGGAAGCGAGAATTCTTTCCTCAGCTCCTTCAGAGGGAGTGGGGTCCTGCACACGTCCTACTGTGTGACTCGCAGTCTCCAGAACTGTGAATCTCTGTGTTGTTTTTTTCTTTTGTTTGTTTTATTTGGCTATGTAATTCAGACTGGCCTTGAACTCTTTCCTTAGTCCAGGCTGGCCTCAACCTTGCAGCAATCCTCCTACCTCAGCTTCCCAAGTGCTGGCATCGCAGGTGTGTGGCAACATGCCCAGCTTCAGTTCTATTTTTATTTTTCTGTGGTACCAGGGATCAAACTCACGACCTCGAGCTTGCCAGGTAGGCGCGTATGCCACTGAGCTAAATCTCCAGCCACTTCATTTTTATTTTTGAAATCCCCCCAGTTTGAGGTACTTTATCATGGCAGCCCTGGGAGACAAACTCGGAGTGTAAGCCACTTGAGAGCAGGGCTCACGTCTTTCTCACTTCGCGCCACCCTGTGACATTTATTTCACACCCTCTTGGCCCATGCCACATGCTAAAGGGAGCTTCTTGAACAGTCCATGTGCTTGGAAATTATGCCCATTCTAGCCCGAATGCTGTCGCACTGGGAAATTGGAGCATCAGAAACACATCTGTAATTCCAGCACTCGGGAGGCAGAGGTGGGATTGTCACAAGTTCAAGGTCTGCCTCCAAAAAAAGAAAGAAAAGAAGGGAGAAATCACGGCATCAACATCAGGGGGCAGGCCCCAGGCCTTGGAGCACAGGGAAAGGAAAGGTAACACTCAAGTTGCTGAAAAGGACCAGGACCTGCTTAACCTCCAAGTTTGGCTTAGGATGGCCTGGTTTCTGGCCCTTCCATCTCATTATGTGGGTTGGGAAAGACTCAGCCATCCTCCTGGGAGCAGAGCACATCCCCAGGATCCAGGACCCTGACGGCGGAAGGGACTCCCCGGCGCTGCAGGAGGGGCAGGGATTCCAGGTTGAGGTCGACTTCAGCCAGTAGCTCATTATTCGCTGTCCACTTTCTGTGAAAGAGGATCAGAAGCCGGGGCCAGCCCTGAGGAAGCTCCTGGCAGCTCTGTTGATAGTAGCAAGAGTTTGGAAACAGCCCAACCGGCTGACAGCTGGTGACAGATGACTGGGGAGATAAAGTATGGTGAACCAGACACTGGAATTCTAGTCTGCCATTAGAAATGATGTCACAAATGGCCGTTTATTGATAAGATGAAAGATAGCGTGTAGGGAAGACAAACACACGCACAGCATTTTACATGTATGATAAATGTAAGAATAGAATAGCACGTGAAGGCATAGGAAAAGACCGAAAAAACAATCACCGACCCGCTTTGTACTAAACTACATCTCCTGCCCTCTTCATTTACTTTGAGATAGGATCTTGCTAAATTGCCCAGGATGGACTCTAATTTATGATCCTCTTGCTTCAGTCTCCCAGAGTACTAGGATTACAGGTGTGTTGCTCCATTCCAGGCCAGAACAAAAAAAAAAAATTTTTTTTTTTCGTTTTGAAACAGTGTCTTGCTACGCAGTTCAAGCTGGCCTTAAGCTCTCTTTGTAGCCCAGGCTGATCTCAAACTTGCAATGATCCTCCTGTCTGAGCCTCCTGAGTGCTGGTATTACAGGTGTGCACCACCACCTCTGGCTCCGGAGCAAAGTTTTAATAGGGACTTTCTCTGGCTGTCTAATGGTGGGTGATTTCCTCCCCTTCCACTGGGCACAGATTTGTTGGCAATATAAAACTGAAGTTAGCCAAGTGACTGGGGTCCTAGCACCCAGGAGGCTGAGGCAAGAGTATTGGTGAGAGCTTGAGGTCAGCCTGGGCTTTGTAATGAGTGCAAGGCTAGCCTGAATTACATAATAAGACCTTGTCTCAAAAGCCAAAAAACCAAAAAGACTCTAACTGTTCAAGATAAGGAGAGTTAAGCAGGCTAGTGTACACTGCTGAGCACTTGATGCTAAGAACTGAGGTGCTTACAGTGTAGTAACAGATACTGTCATCACAGTAGAATCAATTTAAATCCCCTCGCTAAATTACTCCCCCCCAGGTGCTCATTATTTAAACAAGTAACAAGTCCTTCCTAAACCTCAATTTTTCACCTCCACCATGAAACATTAGTGCTTCCTGGAAAGACAGAGATTAAGTTCGAGCTGAAGACTCCCACGGTCTCAGCACCCCTCAGGGTCCCCAGCACAGCCCTTTCTGGAGGACTGGTCTTTCTCCATGGGCCCCGAAATACAGCTCAGTGCCCAGTCGGTGCGGGCAGAGAGGTAGCTGCCACCTGAGCGGGACAGGAGCAGAGCAGTAAAGCTTTTTAAACTCATGTTGAGAGGCATAGAATAGGGCCTGGTCTTCAAGAGAGATGAGATTGACGATTTACTTTCTGTCTCTGTCTCTGTCTGTCTCTCTCCTTTTTTGATACTGGAAGTTGAACGGAGAACCTTTGCACTGAGCTTTTGTATTTTTGGTTTTTGTTGTTGTTGTTAGTTTGACACAGGGTCTCACCATCTAGCCTGGGCTGGCCTATTGTAAGAAGGCATTGATCTCAAAAAAAGTCTTACTGTAGCTAGGTGTGATGGTACATGCCTGTAATCCCAGCACTCGGGAGGCTGAGGCAGGAAGACTGTTGAGTGTTCAAGACCAGCCTGGGCTACAAAGTGAGCTCAAGGCCAGGCTGAACTGCATAATGAGACCCTGTCTCAAAAAGAAAGAAAGAAAAAGAAGTCTCACCACGCCACACACACATCTTATATACCATGTGTGAGAGAAGAAAGACTGGGAGAAAATATACTAAACATCCTATACCAGTTATGCCTGGGGCATGGGATTGGGTACAGGAGGCATGAGGAACACAAGTTTTATTTTTATTTTATTTTTTTTTAAGAATGAACTTTTCTAGGAGGCTGAGGCAGGAGGGCTGCTGAGAATTCAAGGCCAGTCTGGGCTACATAGTGAGTTCAAGGCCAGCCTGAACTATATGGAAATAAGACAACAACAACAAAGCAAATCCCACACCACAGTGCACATTCGTAACATTTGGTGGTTCTATAGTGGCACATTATTGTCAAAGTCCAGAGTTCATGATAAGACTCACTGCAGTGCTGTACAAATTTGGATGGATGTGAAATGACATGGTTCTACCCTGACAGTGTTATACAAAGTGTTCCCCCTGCTGCAGAAGTCCTCTGTCTGCCTGCCCTTAACTCCTAGTCATCCATGATCTCTGTCTTCCGCCCTCTCTTTTCCCAGAATGCCACGGAGTTACAAGGGAACGGCACAGAGCATTTCATGTTGTTCACTTGGTGATAGGCTCTCCCGACTGCTCCTTGTCTTCTCCTGGTTTGAGAGCTCATTTCTTTTGAGCACTGACCAACCTTCCTTTGCCTGGAAGTGCAACAGTTATAGTTATTCATTCATGCAGCGCAGGGCGTCCTGATTGCTTTGCGTTTTGGCTTTAGGAAGAAAGCCGTTAGAAAGTGTGTGTGGCTTTTGTATGGACATGTTTTCAACCCACTTGGGTAAATATCAAGGAGTATAATTGGTGGGTCAGATGGTGAAAGTGCGTTTGATTTTGTAACAAATGGCTGAGCTGTCTTCCAAAGTACTCCCGGGAGCCACAGCACCCCAAGGTAGTTAGAGGGCACACGATCCCCAGTGGGTTGGACCCACAGCCCCTTCCAGTTTGAAGACGCTATGGAAGACAGAGCCCTCTGCTCCCTCAGCACCCATAAATATTTATGTCTCTCAGTGGAAAATGAGATAGGAGATTAAGATGTGGCAAAAACTGGCTGGGGAAGTAGGTGTGAGCTGTTAAATACAAAATCCCAGACACGTGTGCAGAGCGGTTCCAAAGCCCTGCACGTGGACTTCTCCTGAGACCCCCC
>PVJX010045650.1:0-12629 GCA_004027295.1 Dolichotis patagonum | reverse complement strand
ACAAAATTAAAACATACAAAGTAAACATTCAAACAGTGAGACTGTTAACAGTTCTGCTCCATGATCTAACAAAAACAGTAATATGGTCATCCATTTTACACACTTAAACATACATGCAATTATATCAAAAGGGTAAAATTCAACACAACAAAACAGAACAAAGTGGATCACAAGAAAGCAATGTAAGAGACATAAATTTCAAAGCTAGACAACCAGAGATATTCACTATCTATCATATTGACTCTTGTTTTCTTCGAAATAGTTATCCGTATCATCACATAGAGGGAATTTAAATGAAACAACATAGTATGGAACTGATCTGAACAGGACGAGGAAGGTGTTTCAGGTCTTCAAGACCAGACAATAGGGAAGCCAAGAATGACTGTCATAGTGTCTCTCATTCTCTTCAAAACAGCTGTCCATACCTTCATGTGTGTTGAACTTACACAAAACAAAACAAGCCAAAATCATTTTGAACAAAGAATGATAGTATTGCTGGATTTCACATCATGACGTTACAGAATCAGCACTGGGTACTGTAGTGTCTTTTTTTCTTCAAAGTAGTTATTCATTTCATCATGTGTTATATAATTGGTTCTCATAAACTGTTTATAAGATCTACACATGCATGATTTTCTACATGTATATCTATCTTTTCTGTATTAGAGGGAAAAACAAACAAAGCAAGACAAAACAAAACAATTCCTAGAAAAGCATGAAGCAAAAAAGTCATAAAACCGTAATACAAGGTGATTTACAATGTAATGTCTCAGTGACAACATTACTAAAAACAAAACATTGGAGACATTATAAGACTTCAAAAGCAGGTAATAATCAAACCAGAGTGGGTATCTTAGTGAATCTGGTCATCTTCAGTGTAGTTGCCTATACTGTTAGACTTCATACAATCAATCATAACAGATTTGAATAAAATCAGTCAATACAAAACAGCAATCTAACAAACCAGATTCAAATAAGATCAGTCATAAGAAGATAGTAAAATTTATACAGGGCTTCAGATTAAGTTCATAGAAAATTAATGATGATTACCCTAATATGTCCTGCTATTTTGGGGATAGCTGTCCATGCCCTCAAATCTAGTGTAAGTAGACAAACTGGAACAGCATATAATCCAACTAAGCAGAGTGGTGAGAATAATGTAGATTTTAAATCTTGTTAGCCTATTAACAATATCCTCTGCCTTCCTTTTTTAGACAGTTCCTCCCTTTTCACTCCCATAGGGTGTACTGCCTATTTTGGGTCCCACTAACTCCCTCAGTTTTTAGATTGAGGGAGCAACCTGCTATTTACCCTAACTGGTTCTGAACTTTCTGACTCCTGGGCTTGATCTCGAGTTTCCTATAAAATCTCAAGATTTTCTTTCCTATACCTGAGTAGTTCTCTACTGCACAAAATTGTCCTCTTTTTTCAACCTATCTTCAGGTTGGTCAAGTTGCCTCTATTTCTCTCTGGTTCCCTGTCACATAGAGAATTTTTTTTCATATTTGACATTCTGTCCATAAACCCTCTTTCAGGTTAATTATGTTTCCTATATAGAGCATGTCGATGGACCCTATCTCCAGATCTACTCTGCCTGTCTTTCCTTTTGTTAGTATATCGAGGCCATTTTTTATTAGAGATTACAGCCAATCTTCTCTGCCTCATTTCTGCTATTCTATTTTTCTGCCAGTGGTTGTCTATTTTTCTCTTTCGTTCCACTGTCTGCCCACTCTTTGAGGCCTCTGACACCATTCCTGAAATCCTCATATTCTTTTTCTCTTTCTCTAGGATGTCCTTCAGGTTTTTTTGTAGGGTTGGATTGGTGGTCACAAATTCTCCCAGTTGCTCTTTGTCATGGAAGCATCTTGCTTCTCCATTAATTTCTAGAGAGAGTTTTGCAGGATACATCAATCTGGGCTGGAGGTTTTTTCTTTCGAGACTTGAATTACTTTGCTCCAAGCTCTTCTTGATTTGATGGTCTGTGTCAGAAGTCTGCCGAAATTTTGATGAGTTTTTCTTTATAGGTGATCTGTTTATTTTCTCTGATGGCTCTTAATATTCAGTTCTTATATTGAATTTCTGGGATCTTGATTATTAGGTGTCTGGTTGTAGCTCGGTTTGGGTTGTAGGTGGCTGGAGTTCTGTATGCCTCATACATGTGAATATCATTTCCTTTTTCTATGCTTGGGAAGTTTTCCTTAATTTCTGTGAATAGCCTCTGTAATTCCTTTGTTTTCACTCCTGCTTCTTCATTCACATGCTTTATTTTTAAGTTATAGATCCTCTTGTTGTCTTCTAGGCTTCCTATTGTTACTGCCTGTGGCCTTGTTATTCTTAAGAGATCTTCCCTTTCATGATCACACATTGCAAGCCGGTCTTCAAGTTTTGATAGTCTATCCTTAGTTTCTTTCAAGCAGTTCTGCCAGCTTTCAATGGAGTGTTTAGATTCTTGGTAATCTCTTTGAATCTGCTTCACGAATTCTAGGTTTTCTTTATATTTTTCACTGACTGTTTCTCTCCTTTTGTGTTCCTCCATTCTTATGTCTGTGTCTTCTTGAGAGGTGTATAGCCTTTCTTTTATTAATCTACTTATCTCTTGCTTAACTTGAATTAATATTTCAGTTTTGATCTCATTTACAAGGTCCTGAAGATATCTCTTTATGTCTGCTGATGCCGTGTTTGATGTTGCATGTTTGCTGCCCTCAATCTATTTTGTATTTACCTCTTCTGGATCAATATTCTCAGGGTTGGGGCCTGGGGCTTTTTCTTATTTCTCGCTCTCATCATGTTTTTGGTTCCTTCCATACAAGTGTATAGTGTAATTCCCAGCCACTTTTTTGTTGGTTATGGTTCTTCTGGAGCATGCAGGCTAGGGGTTTCTGCCTTCTCCAGTCCACTGTCAGAGACTGAAGTGCAGGCAGGGGCAGTGTATGGTGGCTCCTCCCCTCCAGACCAGTCAATCTCCATGGGCTGTCACTACGTCAGCACTTGCCATGCTTAGGGCATTGGTTTGGGAAGACCCACTGGTTCCTGGCCAGGGGTGTAGCCCAGGCCAAGAAGATCCCAGCAATCCAATCTGAGAGAGGAGCAACAAACTCAAGAGACTTCCTTACTGAGTTAGGGCCATTCTGCCCAATTCCAACCTGTTGTCCAATTGGTCACTCTGTCCCATGGGAAGGTCTTATTCCCAGCACTCACCGTGGGTTGATGCTTGTCCCACTCTGACTCAGTTCTCTGCTGGGCTGTACGTCCGACTTCAGTGCGGCTGCAGTGCGAATCCAGTGTGCCTCTGGGCAGGTTGTGTGCAGGGCTGCCACTGTCCTGTGCACTGTATTGCTAAACTAGGATGGCTGGTAGGTTTGGTGTTAACGTGATTTGACACGTTTTCATCACTTCATGGATTTACTGGGACATAGCCTCATCATATGTCAAGGAGCTCTGTCTACATTCATAACAAACCATAGAAGCTTGTACTTCAAAAACAAGTAAATGGAAAGAAAATTGAGAAAACTATAAGTACAAATTTACATATGAATTTAAAAGTTTCTTGATCACTCTTCTACTGATATTATTTGCCCCATTCTAATTCTTTACCTGAGAAACTTTCTTCTTTATCTCTCACTTCAGAAGATAAAAACTCTTAGTTTTGGTGTATGCAAAGTTTCCAGGAGACACACACAGTGGGGTACTCTGCTAGGAGCTGCTGAAGCTCGAAATTGACCAATTGTTCATGGCTGCAGCAGGGCCAGGGCATGACCATCCCCAAAATAAAGAGTGCCTGGGGCAAGTCACATGAAGAAGTTGTTACATCCCATAAAATCACCAAGCCCCTAGACAATCCAAGCAATGGGTTGCTAGGCAGCACAGTTGAAATTGACCTCATTGTTTTGTGTATATAAATCAACATGCTATCTTGGTTAAGCAGTTCCTTCTCTCCTATCAGGAGAATAAGGGCTCCAGCTGACCCTCCAACCCAAAAAAGGAGGTGTATGATTATATCAGTTGTCTAATTATGGGACAAACATATTCAAAAGAATCACAAATATATATGGAACTTTTGGTTGTGTATTTGATTCTAATATTTACATTTTTCAGGGAATCTGGATTAGTCAGAGTCTTAATAATCATAAGCTTCATTACAAAACCACAATGGAATTGGCACCAGGCACCATTTTAAAATCAAGTACTGAAAAAGATGGTGGAATGGCAACCACCCTGATAAACTTAACTGAGTCACAAGCAGCAATCCCTGCATTTTCAGCTCAGAGAAATTTTGCTGCTTCACAGGTTAACACTTTCACTTCTAAGGGAGTAGAGCCATTTTCTCCATTTCCCTTAAATTTGATGCTAAAAGAAGCCAGATGGTTAGGTGAGTACCTGGAGGGTTTCCAGAATATCTATTCTGTTACTAACCTTTGAATTCCCAGTAGTCCAAGGCCAATTATAGTCACTGAGGGCACCAGTTCATAGCCCAAAATAAAGAGTAAAAACAAAGCTACTTGTTTTCATGTGGGGGAGGGGTATTTTGCCAAAAGTTGTGCTGTTGAACTTGTGAGAGCAACACAGCCACTATCTGTTCCTTTAGCAAGATCTTCTAATATGTGTCCAAACTGTAAACGACTGCGTCATTGAGCCACTCGATATAAATTCAAAGCTGATGTGGAAGACCTTCCTGTTACAGAAGAAAAACTTACAATAGGGCCTATACTAGCCCTGCCAAAGATTAGGGGTGCTACTGTTGCAGGAAGCTGAGTTAGTTAGAAATATTACAGGAAATGAGACTGTGTGAGGTCCTCAAAAGAGCCAGTGCAGATAACATACAACTGTGGGGGAGACAGACACCTCATGCTGTGGGCCAGGCCTCAAGACAAAGGATCAAACAAATGCAACTACATCCGAAAGATAATATTCTAATTAGTTTCCTATCACACCGAGGAAGCCTGGAATCCTCATCCCATACCCCTAGGGAAGAGTGACTGGTCCTTAAGAATGGTCGGTTCCACCTGCAAGAGAGACACCCTGATGTATCAGGACCTGCACCATGTGGGGACCTGTGGTGCAGGGAGAACTAGGAACTCCCCACCTCTGGTGAGCAGCTGTGAGCCTACCAGCACAAGGGCTGAGAATCAAACATCTCATGTCTTCCCATCCCCTATCCCATGTCTCCCCCCTCCCCCACTTAGCAAGTGGGAGCCAGTGAACTGGACATCTTTTGAAAGATTGGCTATGTTGTTTTGTATGAACTTTCCATATACAAAGATATGGACAAACATTTGGAAGAAAACAAGAGACAATATGATAGATAGTGAAGATCTCTGGTTGTCTAGCTTTGAGATTTATGCTTTCTTGTGTCCCGTTTTGTTCTGTTTTGTTGTGTTGAATTTTATCCCCTTTAAAATTAAAAAGAAAAAAGAATGGCCTATTTCTATGTGACTTGTTTTCCCATTTGTCCCTAATGTAATCAATTTTAACTGAACTGTTGATCTTATTGGCTAACCATAATCCTGTCCCACCTTATGTCCATCTGCCTTGTGAGTTCCCAGTCTTCCCCCACCTTGAACCCAGCTCACCCCATGATTTTGCCCTATAAAAGTCCCTAGACAAGACAGAGTCTTTGACAACCTGCTTGGGAACCCTTCTGTCTCTCAGACAGAAGCTTTCTTTCTCTCAATAAATATGTTCTACTCTTAACCTCCATGGTTCCTAAAATTCATTCATCTGTTTCAGAGAACACGAACTTGCAGACATAGTAGGTCAGGAGTTTCATTCCTCTATATCACTACAGCTCAGACAGCTTCCCTGAGAGGGCAGGCCCCTGCTTGCCATGGCAGGCTCCTAGCAGATGGGGGTAACGTGGTCTTGATTTGTAGTTTTCTGATTTTTGTTCACAAAATTCTCTCACAAAAGACAATGACAAATAACCAATATGACAAGAGCTAAACTTTAAAACTTCTAAAAATTCAATAATTGGCTTTCTTGATCTGATAATAGGCTGGCTCCAGCATGTCACTGTCTCAGTATGGCTTTAAGTCTTGATAGCTGGTATTGCAAATTATAAAACTCTATTGTTTTTCAAAATTGTTGACTTCAGTGATGCTTGTTTCAATTTCGTGATTAATGTAGCTATGTTTATTTAGGTCTTTTTTGCTTTCATAAGTCAAATTTAGTTTTCAATTCACTTATACTATGCAGCTTGCTAAATTTCTTGCTTGTATCCAGAAGAAGGAATTGTAAATTTACATACTTGGGAGGAAATGGGGAAAAAAACAAACCAATACAAGTCTAGCTGGATCTCTACATACTTTAAAGGGTTATTTAATAGGGGAGAAACTGCCGCTTTCTGCTCCTCTCCACTACTTCTCACAGGAGCCAATGTAGGGAAAGGTATCAAAGAGCTCCACTGAGTCTAGAGCTTGAGCCAGACAAGGAAGGTGGAGAAACAATGTTGCTTATTTCAGCTGCAAGAGGAAATCAAGGTTGTGATACAGTCTACTCAAAACAATGTACAAATCTCCCCAGATTCTCCCATTACTCAACTGATTATTCTTCCCTTGACAAAAATTGGAAAATCTATAAATAAAGAAAGAGGATCTAAGAGTTTGGGGTCTTGTGATACTTATTGGGTTCAATAAATTAAGCAGGATCACCTTGAGATAAAATTGATAATTAAAGAAAAAAGCCTTTAAAAGGCTTTTAGACACAGGAACAAATGCTTCAATTATTGCCCAATGCCATTGCCCTATGGCATGACCTCTGGATGTGACAACTACAGATCTGCAAGGTGTGAGCAATGTTCTCAACCTAGTAAAAGCGCTAAATTGTTAACCTTGAGGGATACAAAGAATGCCTTTGCTGTCACATGCTTTTGAGTTACAAATTTATGCCCAATTTAGAATAGTAGCTGTAAGGGTATGGAGGTGACTTCCTTCACTGGGTGAGAGAAACATCTCTAGATTTGATTTTAACCAGCAGGGTCTAAAACCATTTAAAAATTTTGCGTTTAAAAATACATATAAATGGGGCTGGGGATTTAGCTCAGTGGCTTAAGTGCTTGCCTGGTAAACTCAAGGTCGTGAGTTCAATCCCCAGTACAAAAAAAAAAATATATATATATATATAAATGGTGTAAGGCACAGAGAGATTTCGCTGGGGTGGTCTGGCCTGGCCCAGCTTGGTAAGGTGGGACCTGTGACCAGGAGTTGCAATTTGCAATCCTGCCTCTGTGTGCTGAGGAGCAAACTCTGCTGAGGTCTGCCAAACCTTTCAAAGGCTGGCCCTCTGGCAGCACTGCAGCACTCAGCCTGGGGCTGGGAAGCTGGGTTGAGGCTCCAGAGAGGTGGGATAAGGCTCTGACATGCTTTATGCATGAAAAGTTTACACTGCACTGGAGCTTGGATCCCCAACAACACCAACATCTCCGGGCCAGAGCATAACCTGCATGTCATGATGGCAAGAGAGAGCCCAAAGAGCCTAAATGAAAGATGCAGTTTTTTTCTTTATACCTTACCACAAGAATTCTTCATAACCTTCAGGTCTAAAAATACTGAAATGTGCTCACAATTTAAATTTCAAACAATGAAAAAGATAATTCAACTCATAATAGATTTCCCTTGGCAGTATATACCATTTAAATTTTTTTAAAATTGTATTTAAAGAGAAAAAAACAACAAAACAAAATGCAAAAAAAGAGTAGCAACAATACAGAATTTGAAAACAAAGGAAAAGAACAAAAAACACTAAGAAATCACTACTTGATAAATTACATACTGTCATCTTGGAAATAGTTTTTCATGTTAGAAAAGTAAAGCCTACACAGTAGACATTCAAACAGCGAGACTGTTAACAGTCCTGTTCAACGATCTAACAAAAAATTTAATATGGGCATCTGTCTTGTACACTTAAACATATGTGCAGTTATATCCTTTAGAGCACTTTCTTTTCCTCTCTTTTTTACAGTAACAATTACACATTTTGGGTTTTATTACTCCTACATTTCTTGCTAGTTTTTACACTACAATATGATATTTATAATATGATTCTTATTTATTTCACTAATGAGGATAGTCTCAAGTTGTCTCCATTTCCATATGAAGGCAACAAGATCATGCTTCTTTGTAGCTGAGTAATATTTCAATGCACAAAAATACATTATTTCATCCACTCTGTGGTTGATGGGCATCTTGGTTATTTCCGAGATTTAGCTATTACAAATTGTGCTTCTATAAACATGGGTGTGCATATATCACTGTGATATGAACTTTTCAGATTTTCTGTGAGCAACTTTCTGGGAAAATACACAGGAGAGGAATAAATTGGTTGAATAGAGCTTCCAATCCTAGTCTTCTGGGAATTCTCCATACTGAAATCCATAGTGGTTACACCAGTCTGCACTCTCAACAACCGTGGAGCAGTGTTCCTTTTTCCCCGCAGCCTCGCCAACATTTGTTGTCAGTTGAATTCTTGATGGCAGCTATTCTTTCCGGTGTGAGATGATATCTCAATGTTGTTTTAATTTGCATTTCTCAAATGACCAGTGATGGTGAACATTTCTTCATTTATTTGTTTGCCATTTGTATATCTTCATCAGAGAACTGTGTGTTCATCTCCGCTGCCAATTTTTGGAGAGGATCTTGAATTTGAGGGGCTTGACGTTGTTCAATTCTTTATATGTTCTTGATATAAGTCCTTTGTCTGAGGGGTTGCTGGCTAAAATTCCTTCCCATTCTGTGGATTTTATTTTCCCTCTGTTGGTGACATCTTTTGAAGTGCAGAAAAATTTCAATAATATGAGATCCCAGTTATGGATTCTCTGAAGCATTTCCCTTGTAGTATCTGTTTTGTTCATGAACTCTCTGCCTATCCCTCTGTCTGCAAGTCTTCTACCTGCAAGTCTTATCTTCCAATAGATTTAGTGTTTCTGTTTTAATGTTTAGGTCTTTGATCCATTTAGACATCAATTTTGTGCATGGTGACAGGCACGGATCTAGTTTCAGTCTTCTGCATATAGAGAGCCAATTTTTCCAACACAGTTTATTAAACAGGCTATTGTTCATCCAGTGAACATGTTTAGCCCCTTTGTCAAATATCAGGTGGCTGAGTGTCTTTGTACTTATACTTGTGTCTTCTAATCTGTTCCATTGATCCTCAGGTCTATTTCTTTGCCAGTACCATCCTGATTTTATCAATGTGGCTTGGCAGTACAGTTTCAACTGAAGAATTGAGATGCCTCCTGCATTGTTTTTATTGCCCAGAACTGCCTTTGCTACTCCAGGTTTCTTCTGTTTCCAAATGAATTTTAGCAGTGTTTTCTCTAGATCTGTGAGGTATGTCAATTATATTTTGATTTGGATTGCTTTAATCTGTATAATAGTTTTGGGAGTATGACCATTTTCACAATGTTGGTTCTTCCTAACCAAGAGCAAGTAATAACCTTGCATTTTCTACTCTCCTCTTCAATCTCCTTTCTTACCATAGCATAATTTTCAGCATATAGGTCTTTTACACTCTTAGTTAGGTTGATTCCTAAGTATTTCATTTTTTTAGCTGTTGTTGTGAAGGATGATATTTCCATAATTTCTCTCTCAGTGAGTTTCATGATTGTGTACAGGAATGCTATTGATTTTTGAGCGTTGACTTTGTCTCCAGCTAACTGCAGAATTTGTGTATTACCTCTAGTAGTCTTTTAATGGAGTATTTTCCATCTTCTATATAGACAATCATGTCATCTGAAAATAGTGATAATTTAACTTCTTCCTTTCCTATCTTTATTCCTTATATTTCTCTGTCTGGTCTGATTGCCCTGGTTAATGTTTCAAGAACTATATTGAAAAGGAGTGGTGATAGTGGACATCCTTGTCTTGTTCCTGACTTTAAAGTGAATACTTTCAATTTTTGTCCATTTAGTTTAATATTGGCTGATGGTTTTTCATAGATGGTCTTTATAAGCTTGAGGTAGACACCCTGTTTTCTGAGTTTCTGAAGGGTTTTTATCTTGAACATGTGTTGAAATTTATCTAAAACTTTTTCTAAATCTTTGAGATGATCATGTCATTTTTATTTTTGGCTTGGTTCATGTGGTGTATTACATTTATTGATTTGCATATGTTAAACCATCCCTGCATTCCTGGAATGAATGCCAGTTGATCATGATATATAATCTTCTCGATGGTTGGCTGCATTCTATTTGCCAGTATTTTATTGACAATCTTTACATCTATGTTCATTAGTGAGACTGACCTATAGTTCTCCTTTTTGTTTGTGTTTCTCTAGTTTTTGGTATGAGAAAAATATTTGCCTCCAGGAATGAATTAGAGAGGATTGCTTTCTTTTCAATTTCATTGAAGTGTTTATGTAGTATTGGCATCAAATCTTCTCTAAATTTCTTGTAGAATTCAGCCATGAATCCATCATGACCTGACCTTTTCTTTGTTGGTGATTTTTTTAATAGGTTTTCAATTTCAATGTCTGATATTGGGTTATTCAAAATTCCTATATCTTCTTAGTTGAGCTTTGGTAGTATATATGTTTCTAGAAATCTGTCTGTTTCCTCTGTTTTTTCCTCTCTATGTGAGTGGAGATTTTCACAAAGGGTGTTTATGATCTTTTGAATTTCCATGGGATCTGTAGTAATTTACCACCTTTTGAGTCCTTATTGTGTGAATTTTGGTTTTTCCTTTGTTTTTCTTCATAAGGTTAGAGGTTTGTCAATTTTGTTTATTCTCTCAAAAAAACAGATTTTTGATTCATTAATACTTTGTATTGTTTTTTTAGTGTCAACTGCATTGATTTGTGCTCTAATGTTTACAATTTCCTCTCTTTTATGAGCTTTAGGTTTAACTTGCTCTACTTTTTCTAGATGCTTGAGATGAAGAATGAAGTTGTTTATTTGTACTTATTCTGTTTTATTGATATGAGAATTTATTGCTATATATATTTCCTTCTTAAGACTGCTTTCATTACATCCTGCCAATTACAGAATGTTGTCTCTGCATTTTCATTGAATTGTCGGTATTGCTTTATTTCTTCTTTTGTTTCATCTGTAGCCCACTGGTTGATCAAAAGGTTGTGATTTAATTTCCAGGTATTAATGTAGGTTTTGCAATTTCTTTTGACATTAATTTCCAATTTCAGTGTGCCATGGTCAGATATTATGCATCAAATAATTTCAATACCTTTGCATTTACTTAAGAATGTTTTATGAGATAATATACAGTCTATTTTGGGGAATGTCCCATGTGCAGCTGAGAAGAATGTGTGTTCTGATGTGGTTGGGTGGAACATCTACTAAGTCCAATTGCTCACAGGTATGATTCAGGTCTATTATTTCTTTGCTGACTTTTTGTCTAGTTGATCTATCTCTTTGTGACAATGGGCATTTAAGGTTCCCTGTAATAATTGTGTTCTTGTGTATTTGGTTTTTCATGTCCATTAGTATCTGTCTTATTTAGTTGAGTGTTCCTGCACTTGGTGCATATATATTTATAATTATGAGTGCTTCCATGACAGTCTCTTTAACAAATAGTGCTGGAAAAGTTTGCTATTCATATGCAGAAGACTAAAAGTCGACCCATGCCTATCACCATGTACTAAACTAGCATCTAAATGGATCAAAGATCTAAATACTAAACAGAAACACTAAATATGTTAGAAGACAAAATAGGTAAAAATCTTGAAGATATAGGGGTAGGTAGAGAACTCATAAACAAGAATCAAACTGCATGGGAAATAGTTCCCAGAATCAAGAACTGGGACCACACCTTATTAAAGAGTTTCTGCATGTCAAAAGATATTTCCAGCAGAGTGAAAAGAAAACCAACAAATTGGGAAAAAGTCTTAATGCACTGTCCCTCAGATAAAAGACTTCTGTCTAGAACTTATAAAGAATTAAAAAAAAATTAGACCCTTGAAATTCAAAGACCCACTCCCAAAATAGGCATCTGAAATGAATACACAGTTCTCAGATGAAGAAATATGAATGGCAAATAAATACATGAAAAAATGTTCATCATCATTAGTTATGAGAGAAATACAAATTAAAAAGACACTGAGATTCCATCTCATCCCAGAAAGAATGGCTAGGATAAAAAAAAACTACCAATAAGAAATGCTGGAGAGTCTGTGGGGAAAAAGGAACTCTTCTGCTTTTTTGGTGGGCATGTAGCCTGGTGCAATCACTGTGGAAGTCAGTCTGGAGATTCCTCAAAGATGGGTTTGGAAATCCCCTTTGACCCAGCTATTCCACTTCTAGGCACATTCCCAGAAGAACTGAAAACATCATACCACAGTGATATATGTGCACCCATGTTTATAGCAGCCCAATTTGTAATAGCCAGATCTTGGAAACAATCTAAGTGCCCATCAACTGAGGAATAGATAAAAAATGTTGTTATATTTTTATACAACGGAGCACTAGTTAGCTATAAAGAATGGTCACATTGAGATGTTTATAAATAAGGGGACACAACTTGAGACCGTACTCCTAAGCCAAATAAACCAAACTCACATTTGTAAATACTGTATAGTCTCCCTAGTATGAGAGTTGGTAAGAGTACGTAAGATGTTACAATAATCATGATTCCCCAATTCATTGCTTTGAAGGCTTTCAATGTTTTCATTCACCAGTTGAAGTG
>PVJX010045649.1:0-12638 GCA_004027295.1 Dolichotis patagonum | reverse complement strand
GTGACTTGGGCTGGGGCTGGGAAGTGGCAGGGCAAGAAGGGTGAGAGCCTCTTCCTTGCCCTTTCCCTCCCAGGTAACCTGCAGCAGCTGCTCTTATGGTAAGCAGCCAAGAGCAATTCTGAGAGTGTGGGCCTGGGAAGTCCGGAGCTGGGAGCTGAAGGCATTAAATTAGCCTCCAGAACTGAGGAGAGAACTGAGGAGAGGAGAGTGGCTTGGGGCTTTGCAGTGTGACTGTTTGGGTTGGTTTCTTTGTTATTCCTCTTCCTAGCCACATGGCCTTAGACATGCTTTATAGTCTATGTCCCACTTTCCTGTATGTGAAATAAGCATGGTAATATTAACTACTGTAGAACAGCACCTGCCACATAGTGCTTAATAAATGTTAGCCAACAAAAGATGGAGTGTGGGGAAAGAAAACCCAAGCAAGATTGGGTTCCTCTACCCTCTTACTAATTCAGCACAACAATGCAAGAGCACAGACATATACAATTGCCAGGCAGATTTCCTGATATGAGGCCAAACAAGGGTTGTGTTTAAATGATCTAATACCAGCTAGGATAAAAGAGAGAGAAATGTGGCAGCCAGGTGGACAGACTGGGGAAGCCAGGACTCCAATCAAGGTTCCTCCTAGGCAGTTTTGAGCCTTGGTGGCACAGATCTCTCTCCTTTTATCCCATCTCAGCATTTATACCAGTAGCACCTGCACTCTCAGGAGCCTCTCCTGGCGTAGGCTGTGCTTGCCACATGCCCTGCAGGGCTCTTAGGCAGGGGCAGAACCTTCAGCTGGAGGAAGCCGGAACTGACCAATCCTGCCTGTTCCTCCCTCTGCACCCAGGGGCATCCGGCACAATCTGTCCTGGGATGTGCAGGCACTGGGGTTTCTGTCTGGATCACCACCCCCACCTCCTGCCCTCCTCCACTGCCTGAGCACTGGTGTGCCTCTGCCCAGGACTTCCCAGCCCTCAGCCCACACCAGGCCTCGCCGACGGCGAGCCATCTCTTTGGAGGCCCTCTGCGAGAACCACACAGGCCCAGCACCACACTACAGCATCTCTAACTTCTCCATCCACCTGCTCTGCCAGCATGCCAGGCCTGCCACCCCACAGCCCCCTCCTAGCATTGCTGCCATCTGCCAGACCGCGGTATGGCATACAGTCTCATGGGTACCAGGTGCCCAGAGCTGGCTGCAGGCTTGCCATGACCAGTTTCCCAGTCAGTTTCTGGATGCAATCTGTAGCAACCTCTCCTTCTCAGCCCTGTCTGGCCCTGACCGCCGCCTGGTAAAGCGGCTCTGTGCTGGCCTTCTCCCACCTCCTACCAACTGCCCTGATGACCTAGTCCCTGTGCCCCTCACCCCAGAGACCTTCTGGGGTTGCTTCTTGGAGAATGAGACTCTGTGGGCTGAGCGGCTGTGTGCAGAGGCGAGTCTGCAGGCTGTGCCCCCCAGCAACCAGGCCTGGGTTCAGCATGTGTGCCGGGGCCCTACTCCAGATGCCACTGCCTTCCCCCCCTGCCACACTGGACCCTGTGGGGAACGCTGCCCAGATGGAGGCAGCTTCCTGCTGATGGTCTGTGCCAATGACACCATGTATGAGGCCCTGGTGCCCTTCTGGCCTTGGCTAGCAGGCCAGTGCAGGATAAGTCGTGGGGGCAATGACACTTGCTTTCTAGAAGGGCTTCTGGCTCCTCTTCTGCCTTCTCTGCCACCTCTTGGGCCATCTCCACTCTGCTTGGCCCCTGCCCCCTTCCTGCTGGGCATGTTGTCCCAGTTGCCACGCTGCCAGTCCTCAGTGCCAGCCCTTGCCCATTCCACACGCCTGCACTATTTCCTACGCCTGCTGACCTTCCTTCTGGGACCAGGGGCTGGAGGGGCTGAAGCCCAGGGGATGCTGGGTCAGGCCCTGCTGCTCTCCAGCCTCCCAGACAACTGCTCCTTCTGGGATGCCTTCCGCCCAGAGGGCCGGCGCAGTGTGCTGCGGACAGTCGGGGAGTTCCTGGAGCAAGAAGAGCCCACTCCAGCAGGCTTTGAACCCACAGTCAGCCTCAGCTCTGGTAGGAGCAAGATGGAGCTCCTGTCCTGCTTCAGTGTGAGTGGGCTTCCTGGGCAAAAGCCCCTGGGGGAATTGAACAGCGAGAGGCAGGAGTACGATGCTTACAGTGATGTAAGCACATGGCTCTAGGGTCTCACAAACTTGGGTTCACATTTCAGTTCTGTGATCAGTCTTGTACAAGTTATTTAGCCTCTTATGGGCAGTATTTTTTTCTTCTTAGTTATAAGCTGGGGGTAGTAATAGAACCAATTTTTTGAGGTGGTTGTAAGAATTACATGAGTTATATATACTGTAGGCTTAGTGCAGGGCGTAATACATAAACATGTAGTAAATGATCTTATTATTCTTTTGTACTCTTAAATTCTTCCCCTTTCTGCTCCAGAAAGGAAGGGGAATCAAGTTAGAGGGCTCAGATTCTTGCCCTAGCAAGTGAGAACTGGGGCTGGCAGATTATCAGAAGGTAAGGTAGAAATGAAAAAGAAAAAGATTCAGAGGGGACTACAAATCAGAAGACTTTGTTTAAGTTCAAATATACCATAAATTAGTAAATAGCTTTCTGGGCTTCATGTTCTTTTCTATAGAGGGAAGGAGCTTAAAATATGCTGAATACCATAACTCATTTACTGAGTACTAAGACACTTGCTAGGTTCTGTTTGGTGTATACAGATTCCTTGTTAAGGCCCACTTTTTGTAGGCCTGGGTTCACTGAAATGGAATTAAATATAGTAATTTGATTCAGGTCTACCAGTGTTTGTTGAGCCAGCTGTGACCCTAGCATGAGAGAAGACTGAGGAGTAGGTAGCTACAGGTTCCTGACCTAAAGGGGCTTCATATCCAAGGAAATGCTCATATTTGCTTCAGTGAAGGACACATCCCCATGAGTTGAGTTGCAGTCCTAGGAAGCTGCAGGAAGATGGTGGAAATAGCTCTCTTGGCGTCTTGTCTTTTTTCTCTGCCAGCCTGTGCTGTGGGATCTACTCAGGAGGGAAAAGAGTGTTTGGGCCCTGCAGATTCTCGTACAGGTAACAGAGGTTCACCCAGGTGGGCTGGGTGACAGCCATGGCTTGTGGTCTCTGCCTACCGAGAGGCCTCTTGTTCCCAGGCATACCTGCACATGCCCCCGGAAAATCTGCAGCAGTTAGTGCTTTCAGCAGAGATGGAAGCTGCGCAGGGCTTCCTGACACTCATGCATCGTTCCTGGGCCCAGCTGCAGGTGGGCATAGAGGGTGAGAGATGTGAGGGTGAAGGGGCTTTTAGGGGTTGAGGGCACCTAGAACCGAGTATGCAGAGGGCTTGTCTTAGTGGGAGGAGCAACACCAGGAAGGAGGTGGCAAGGACAGTGAGTGTCTCAGAGCTCACAGTCATTCCTGTGCCCCCACAGGTACCACCAGCCGAGGAGCAGGCCATGGGTCGCTTAACAGCCCTGCTGCTCCAGCGGTACCCACGCCTCACCTCCCAGCTTTTCATCGATCTGTCACCACTCATCCCCTTCTTGGCTGTCTCTGACCTGATGCGCTTCCCACCATCCCTGCTGGCCAATGATAGTGTGTAAGCATCACTCTTCCAGTTCCTGTCAGGGTCAGGACAACCATCTACCTTCATCAGTCCCTTCCAGGACTCCCTCTATTAAACCAGGAAGATCTAGAACAAGGCAAAGGGTTAAGACCCATTACTCCCTCCAGCCTGGCTGCCATCCGAGATCACAGCTCAGGAATGAAGCCTGAACAGAAGGAGGCCCTGGCAAGGCGACTGGTGGCCCCTGAGCTATTCGGGGAAGTACCTGCCTGGCCACAGGAGCTGCTGTGGGCAGTGCTTCCCCTGCTCCCCCACCTCCCCCTGGAGAACTTCCTACAGCTCAGCCCTCACCAGGTATGAGAATCATCTTTGTTTGTCTGCAGGTGGTATGACTCCTTGCAGGCCCCTCCCTGTAAGTATCCCACAGACTCCAGCACAAGGTGACCCTCCCCACCTCAGATCCAGGCCCTGGAGGATAGCTGGCCAGCGGCAGGTCTTGGGCCAGGGCATGCCCGGCATGTGCTACGTAGCCTGGTAAACCAGAGTGTCGAGAATGGTGAGGAACAGGTCCGCAGGTGAGTGGTTTTGGGACCAATGATCAAAGCCAGATGGGAAAGATAAGAGATACAGGTATGGCTTCGCTAGTGGATTGCTCTCCTAAGAAGGAAGGGTCAAGTAGGTAATGGCCCCAGGGGGTGTAGGGCTTCAGGAGAGCTGTCTATATATAGCGCCTACATGTTGTTTGGGTATCAGAATGCATACTCCAATGTACCCACATAGTCCCTGACTTAACACTAGCCTCAGTGACCATGTGAAGGCCAGCTTCATGCCTTCCCCAGGCTTGGGTCCCTTGCCTGTTTCCTGAGCCCTGAGGAGCTACAAAGCCTGGTGCCTTTGAGTGATCCAATGGGGCCAGTAGAACGGGGGCTGTTGGAATGTGCAGCCAAAGGGAACCTCAGCCCAGAAGGACGGGTGAGCTCCTTGGCCCAGGCCTGCGAGACTTCAGGGTCCCCCTAGGAATGTATGAGTGGCCTGATTGTGTCAACCCAGGCTTAAGCACAGTGGTGCCAGACCCAGACCCACCTCTGCCACTTCCTTTCCTTATTCTATGGTCATTCTTGTTACCACCCCTTCCTGGCCTTAGCTTCTCTATTGTGTGGCACCCCAAACACCCTTTGCCATCTTGGTCCAGTGTGCTATTTCCATACCTGGTTCTAAATCCTTACTGAGGCTCTGGGAAATCCAGTTGTGGGATTAGAGAGAAGGTCCAAGTTTCTGCTGTCTTTTTTCTCCCCAGTCCTAAACCTTCTCTGGTTACAGGTGGCGTATGAACTTTTGGGTGTGTTACGCTCATCTGGAGGAGTGGTGCTAAGCCCCCCAGAGCTGCGGGTATGGGCTCCTCTCTTCCCCCAGCTAGGCCTCCGTTTCCTACAAGAGCTGTCAGAGCCCCAGCTTAGAGCTATGCTTCCTGCCCTTCAGGGAACCAGCGTCACACCTGCCCAGGTGAGCCTGTCTCATTCTCTGGCATCCACTTCCTGGAGCCCTAGTCCAGGCAGTCATGTTTAGGGATACTATCAGCCCCTGCTTCTGCTGAGTGAGCACCAGAGGTGAACCCTGTCCCAAAGAGGTTTCTCTTGTTTCCCTGGTCAAGCAGCACCCTGAGTCAGGCTGGTCACTGGGGGTGTTGGAGAGGGAGTTGGGTGTTTTGGAGGGCAAGCCCTAAGGACTTGCTTGGAACTTGGCTTCTGGGACCTGAGAGCTGCTGTTTCCCTTCCCACCCCCTCCCAGGCTGCCCTGCTGCTTGGACGGCTTCTCCCTCGGCATGATGTGAGTAGCAGCAACTTTCTGACATCCACCGCAGGTCTGTGACCCTTGTTCTCCTGGCTCTTGCATCTACCCTCTCCTCCCTCTCAGTTCCTCTCCTTCTTTTGCTCTGTTGCCCTGTGATTGTCATCTTCCCCACCACCTAGCTCCTCTTCTTCGGGTCTCTTGTCTCTCCTGCCCCTCAGCTGTCCTTGGAGGAACTCTGTTCCTTGCACCCTCTACTGCCCGGCCTTAGCCCCCAGACACTGCAGGCCATTCCTCGGAGAGTTCTGGTTGGGGCCTGCTCCTGCCTGCTTCCTGAACTGTCGCGTCTCTCAGCCTGCCAGACTGCAGCGCTACTGCAGACCTTTCGGGTATGAGAGGAACGGAGGCCTCCCATTGCCTTACATACACACACACACACACACACACACACACACACACACCACCGACTCTCATGCAGGTGAAAGATGGTGTTAAAAGTATGAGTACCACAGGTGTCGGTGCTGCTGCGTGTGTCCCCAGTCAGGTAATGTATGAGATCTCCCAACCGAGCTCCTCTCCATGTTCTGAGATAGGTTCTGGCTAGTGTTGCCTTACAAACCGTCCCACAGTGGCCCTGAAAGTTTAGGTGAGCTCTGTGCCCACCTAGATATTAGCAGCTCCCTCCAGTTCCAGATGTGGGACAGCATGGCTTACACTGCCCCACAATGTTAAAGCCAGAAGGCCTGAGAAATCTTCACTGTCATGTGAAGCGACCAAGACTCAGCGAAGCTAAGAGATATGAGTTCGTCAGGTGTCTAACTGCAACTTAACCACAGTGGCCATCAGTGTGAAGGAGCTTAGGTGTCCATTGCTATGGTGGCAAATGCCATGCCACCCTAACCTAGTTTTGGTCCCTTTCTGCCCCCCATGGTGCCCCCTTCTCCGAGGGCTGAGTGCAGAACCTTTCACCTGTCACTATACTGTCACACCCGTCACTGCCAGCAGCCTATGCCCACCATTTGGCCAGACTGCCTGCTTCCCCTGCTCCCATTAAAGCTGCTACAGCTGGATGCTGCAGCTCTCCTGGCAAACCGGAGGCGCTATCGGGATCTGCCCTGGTCTGAGCAGCAGGTAATTATCTTACTTCGCGCTCAGAGCTCCCTCTCAACCTCATCTACCTCCTTTACCCACCCCTTGCCCAATGTGTGCCTCCTCCCTAGGAGCCCTCATGATGCCTCTCTCCCTCTCAACCTCTCAGTGAGAACAGGCACTGGGAGAGTGACGTCTGATGGGACAGAGTAGAGAGGCAGGGCTGAGTCCAAGGATCAGGTCTTGCGGTAGTTAGTGTCTCTGCTGGGAAGTGGCTCTTCCTTCTATTTTAGGCACAGTTTCTCTGGAAGAAGATGCAGGTACCCACCAACCTGACCCTCAGGAATCTGCAGTGAGTAACTTGGGTTGAACAGTTTAATTGTGTGTGTGTGTGTGTGTGTGTGTGTGTGGTGCTGGGACTGAACTCAGGGCTTCATGAATGCAGAGCAAAGGATCTACTACTGAGCTGCACCCTTAGCCCTGGCTAACGTTTTCTGAGTGTTGACCATATGCTCTGTACCATGTAATATGCCACAGGGGACAGAGATAATGCATATCTCTCAGCCTCATCATGATTCCCCTGGCTCCCCTCTCCCTTGCCCTCCTTCCTGCCTCTCTACAGTGCCAGGGACCACATTGACTAGAGCTTAGAGACTCTCAAGATCTGTGTTCAGGTCCCTGTCCTGTCACCTACTTGTGCTCTTGGGCAAGTCGTTTAACCTAAGCTTCAGTTTTCTGTACAATGAGACTAGGGCACTTAGCTCATAGGTAGTCACTGTGAAGATTAAATGAGATACGACATGTAAGATATTTGATGTAAACTGGGTCTGATGACGTATACCTGTAATCTCAGTTACTTAGAAGGCTGAGGCAGGAAAATCACAAGTTTGAGGCCAATGTAGGTAACTCTGCAAGACTGTATCTCAAAATAAAAAGTAAAATCAAGATGGTATGTATCTCATTAGTAGAGCACTTGCTAACCATTCTCAAGGTCCTGGATTTAATTCCCAGCACACACCCCCTCCCCAGATATTTAACATAGTATTTCCTCAATATAAACTCTGAGTAGATATTTGCTATTAGTTTAATTCAAGGGGACTTCAGAGCCACTGGTCAAGCAAGAATAAAAATAAGTATCATCTTACTTATACTTATTGTAAATGAACCAGAGGCTTTAGAATCTGAAGACATGGCTCTAGGCTCAGTTTACCATGCTTCTAGCAGGTTGAAATTGGGATGTCACTGGACCTGTGTGAATCTGTTTTCTTCTCTGATAGACAGTAATAATGTCTGGGGAGCCAATGAGATTGCTCCCCTCAAACTGTAAATGACCATAAATGAGCATCTGTCCTTGTGCTGGACAAGCTAATATCAAGGAGCCGCCAGGCTGCAGCCACCTACCTACTCACACACCCACAGGGCTCTAGGCAACCTGGCAGCGGGCATGACCTGCGAGTTTCTGCAACAGATCAGCTCAATGGCAGACTTCCTGGAAGTGATACACATGCTTTACCGACTACCCACTGGGGTCCGAGGGAGCCTGGTGAGCAGGGGACTTAGGCATGAGTGGGAGCCAGGAGGCCAAGACCCTGGGTGCAGAACCCTACCAACCTGCTCAGCTCAGTCCTGACCTGCTTTCCCACCCTGTCCTACAGAGGGCCTGCATCTGGGCAGAACTATGGCGGAGGATGACAATGCCAGAGCCAGAACTGACCACCCTGGGGCCAGAACTGAGCGGGCTTGACACCAAGCTACTCCTGGATTTACCGTAAATGCTATACCCAGAGATACTGGATCCTCATTATGCGCAGCTGAGAGTAGATCTGCACTTAGGAAATACCTAGCAGAGGCAGTTCTCTGTCTGGTGGTTCCTGGACATCATTCATAGCCCAAAGCAGGGGTTTCTATTCAAATGGCCCCACCACAGGACAACAGAGGGTAGCAATACTGCTGTGGTCTGCCAAGTAATCCTCATATAACCTGGGCCACATTAATAGAGATACAGTATGAAGTAAGAGAGGCAGTGGTCCATGTCCTCCATAGTGGACTGTAGTTTGCTTAGAATGCTGTGTTCTATGTGTTCAGAGGAGATGAAGAGAAAATGATGAAAAATATGATAAATGCATCTAAATCCCCAAGGACCTATCAAATAGACAGTATTGGTTCCATGAGGCAAGACTAGGATCAAATTTTTGTATAATGTAAAAAAAATGGAGGTAGTGAGTTCCTAATCCCTGGAGCTATCCAAGCCTAAGAAAGATGGTTGTATGGTAGTGTTGCAGAGCAGATTCAAGTATGGCTTGGGGAAAGAGAAAATTTAAGGCTTCTTCATCCTAGAGAGTCTAGGAGTTCATGGTGTCTCACTCATGTGCCTCTTTTCTCACGTTAATCCCCCTGCTGCCATTCCATGTCATAGGTGGACAAGGCTGGGGTTGCAGTCTTCTGGGGGATTTGGAGATGGTAGAAGCAGGTCACTCCATCCTTACATTTTTTTAGGCACAGATTTTGGCTCTTCTGCAATTTGGCCCTGTTCCAAAATTGACAACCCTGTATAGACTGCATGATGTCAGACTTGTGAGCCAAAGGGTTTTGTTTTGCTAATGCCACTCAAATCAATTTAAATATCTGTGTTCTCTGAGATAATTTAGATTAGGAGAAATCTAATTGCCTAGAGGAAGAGAAAAATCCTGGACCACAAGTTACACAGAAAGAGGGCTAAGAAAAATTTAATGGCACATACCATCTGGGGCTTTTGAGTCCATCACATCAGATAGGATAGTTTATTTCTTTTCAGAACACTAGAAATAGGTCACTCTGTTTTCTTCCTGCAAACATGGTGATAAGTAGCTCAGGGCTGTTTAATATCAGTGCCAGCACAGGGTCACAGCACTTGATCTTGTGTTACATCTTGTCTGGGGAATGTGAGGTTCTGAGGTGCATGCTCAACTTGGCTGAGTTGTGATTGAGTGTCCCTGCTGTCCAATTACTGTCCCAGGATCCCGCTGATGGACAGACTGTCCAATGACTCCATTATGTTGGTGGTAGAGCTGGTACAAGGAGCTCCAGAGCAGCTGCTGGCACTGACCCCTCTCCACCAGGCAGCGCTGGCAGAGAGGGCACTGCAGAACCTGGTAAGAGCCCACCCTACTGGACTCACAGCTGCTGCCTTGGCTGCAGCTGCTACATGCCCCTCAGACAGTGATCTCTGCCTGTCTTCCAGGCCCAAGCCCCTTCTTGCTGACAAACACGTTCCTATCCATAAGGGCCTCAGCCTCTAGATCTGCCTCTGAGTTCCTCAATAACCTGCTTTATGATTCCTGTCCTTCCCACTGGGGCCTGAGAAATCCATTGGATCCCACCTCTTAGTCTTCTGCCTTACTCCTAGCTGAGTTCATTCACTGTTTAAGAAAGTGAACAAAGATAGCATTCCAGGTTGTTAAACTAGGGGCAGGAGAGAAAGAATTTCAAGAAGCTTGGTGTCTTTGATCAAAGAGCCTGGTACACTGGGTCAGAGATGCACTGCCCAAGACCTGATGCCCCTCTCCAGGTTCCAATGGAGACCCCGATCTCAGAGGAAGTGCTGGAAACACTGGGCCCTTTGGTCGGATTTCTGGGTACAGACAGCGTACGACGGATCCCTCTACCGATCCTGCTGTCCCATCTCGTTCAGCTGCAGGGCTTCTGCCTGGGAGAAACATTTGCCACAGAGCTGGGACGGCTGCTGCTGCAGGAGCCCGCTCTTGGGTACGGACCTTTGGGAATTTCAGATTCTAACTTTTCCTACACCCAGTCCCTCAACTACTCCCTTCCTTAGGCTTAATGTCCCTAGGAGCTCGAATCCCCACTTCCACTCCGTGCTCTTTGCCTCAAGGTCCCCTCAGCTCCCAGCATATGATCATCTTCTTGTCCTTTAGGAAACCAGAATTGTGGAGCCGGGATGAAGTAGAGCAAGCTGGACGCCTAGTGTTCACTCTGTCTACTGAGGCTATTTCCTTGATCCCCAGGGTAAGGTGCACGAGGGAGGAAATGCACAGGGGATCAGTGAACTGCCTGTGCCCAAGGAGGACACGGGAAATACACTCTGGATCTGGGGAGGACTGCTAAACACAGGCAGGGTTTGGAATTACAGCTGCAGCAGCTGGCCCTGGCCTATTCAGATCTCTCCCCATCCTTCTACTTTCTTATGCAGGAGGCTTTGAGCCCAGAGACCCTGGAAAGGCTTCTAGAAAAGCAGCAGAGCTGGGAGCAGAGCAGAGCTGGACAGCTGTGTGGCAGACCACAGCTTGCTCCCAAGAAAGCAGCCCTGGTAGCTGGGGTTGTACGGCCAGCTGCTGAGGATCTTCCGGGTGAGGCTACCTAAATACTCATGTATCCAGCAGAGTGTACACGAGAAAGTATCAAGGTGTGGCATAACCTTTGACCAAATTTATAAACCTTCTCTTTATGGGCTTTTGACGTGATTGCCAGAGTATCTTGTCCATCTTGATATCTTAATACCAAGGTATTTTCATTAGGTTTCTAGCCTAGGACTCTATTTTCCTGTTCTCTTATCAATAGACTCAGCTCTGCTTTAGCTAAGCAGGGAGCTTCCTGCTGGGAAGATCCTTAGAAGGATAGAGACACTATGAGGCCAGTGGTCTCAGTGACACCACTGCTGTAAACCCTATAAATCTCATCCTGTAACTATCCCTGCTTAAACTGCTCCATCTTACAAAGGTTGGAAGGATCATTTCATCTCCAGACATCTCTCTAGGCATAATTTAACAACTCTGACCCCCTGTGCTTGCTTTCCCCCTTCAGAGCCTGTACCAACTTGTGCAGACATCCGAGGGACCTTCCCAGCAGCCTGGTCTGCAACACAGATTGCAGACATGGAACTCTCAGACTTTGAGGACTGCCTGGCACTGTTTGCAGCAGATCCAGGGCTTGGGCCTGAGGAACTACAGGCAGCCATGGGCAAGGCAAAGAAGGTTAGGGATGGGGAAGCCACTAGCAGTTAGAGCGGGAAACAGGAGGCAGTTGGTTAGGCATGATGTGGACACAAAGGAATGGAGAGCTGGGAGAGAGTCAGGGAGACGAGATGAAAACAGAGGGTTTGGATCACAAGTAGGTCAGAGGGAACCAATATTGAGGAAATGGAGCTAGTACACAAATAGAGGGACTGTGTAATAGCCAGATCTTGGAAACAACCCAAATGCTCATCAATTGAGGAATGGATAAAAAAGATGTGATATTTTTATTCAATGGAGTACTCCTCAGCTATAAAGCAGGATAAACTCAAGGTTTTTATACATAAATGGATGCAACCAGAGACCATATTCATAAATGAAATCAGACTCACATTGTGTAAATACCATATCATCTCGCTAGTGTAAGAAACTCAAAGTAAGATCCACAAGTTACAATGGATATAGTGAAAGGGAAAGAACCTCCTCAAAGGGAAATCATACTGTTTGATCAATTTTGCATGCTTGTATCTGGTAACCTAAGCAACTATTTTGAAGATAACAATATGAAATATAACAACCATTATTAAATTCCTATCTTATTTTCAAATCCTGTATCAATATTTTGTTATCATCGTTTGACTTTTGTTGTTTTTGTTTGCTTCACTACTAATTTTTCTGTGCTTTTTTCTTTTTAAAATTAAAAAATAGAGGGACTAGAGAAGCAGTTTTCAACTTTCAGTGTCAAAACCATCTAGGGAGCAGGTTTTTAAAATACTGGTGCTGGAGTACACCACCAGTCTAAGAATCTCTGTTTGGGGCCTCAGCATCTGCATTTTAACATGCACATCAGGGAGCATGTTACACACAGAAGTCCAGAGTTTATGGAGTGGAGTTTGCTTGTCTTTCTGATACTCTAGGGTCTTTCAATAACCCTTTAGTCATAGGAACGATTGTCTAACGTCCTCGTTTTACAGTGGAGGAAAACTAAAGGAAGACAAATGATTTGCTGAGAATTCCACTGCTGAGGTCAGAGGCAGGGTTGAGACCCAGCATTCTGACTGCTCGTCCAGTGCTTTTCCCATTCACTTTGTTCCTGTCTTCCTCCCAGCTGTGGGGTCCCCCTCGAGGATTCCGTCCTGAGCAGATTCTGCAGCTGGGCCGGCTCTTAATAGGTCTAGGAGAGCGAGAGCTCCAGGAGCTGACCCTGGTGGACTGGGGAGTGCTGAGCACCCTGGGGCAGGTAGCC
>PVJX010045648.1:0-12631 GCA_004027295.1 Dolichotis patagonum | reverse complement strand
AGGAACATCAAAATTTACATTGTCTATTAATCCTAAAAATTTTATTATGTCACAAAATAGAAACAGGCAGTACTATTCTCGGAAGCACAGAGGAAGGCGAACACAGAGAAGCCCAGCTCAACATGAATATGATCTGGGTAATGTACTTTACTTCCTCCCAATTATGTACCATTAAAAAAACCTGATAAATCCTTTGCAAATTATTACACATAAAACAAAATTTCCCAAGTACTTTGATTTTTGAATCAAATTTTTATTAGTGGCTACTAATGATAAATAGAATAAGAAAAGCTCATACCCAATGATATCGCATAATTGATCTAAAGGAAAACCTTTAACAAAATTCAATTATGTCACAAAATAGAAACAGGCAGTACTATTCTCGGAAACTCTAGATTGATGGTGAATCTCTTACAGACCTTTCAATGACGCTATCTGCCATGGTGCTGTGCTATGGGTAAAAACTTATTGTTTATGAGAGGTCATGTTCCTCTGTATTACATTCTGACCAGCTTTAGTGGGAAGCAAACTCAGTAAATGTGATAAATGCAATGGTTATGCAAAATTATGAAAATTAAGTATATACATGATTTATAATTCAAGTATAAAATATAACCATAGCAGTTCCATAAGGAAATATTTAACATTACTGTAACCCTTAGGTTACCAAGATATTCTCTGCTGGACTCAAATGAAGTATTTCCTTCTTCTAGAGAAAGAGGGAGAGAGAATCAGAGCAGTTTAAATAAATATTTATAATCAGAAAAAAAGCAACATGCCATCTAGAAAGCATTAAAAGAATTCCTTAAATTAACTAGTCTGTTCCGTAAATGGACTAGTTAATAGTCGTATGAATGCCAACGAAATCACAAGATGCTATCTGTCTGCCACATACAACAAAGGTAACTGATGTTCCTAGCAACACCAACAGTAAGTAGACATTTAATATAAATATCTACTGCATAAAATTACAGTTCTATCACAAAGTAGTGTGATACAGATGGAGCCCTAAATGGATATGAAAACATATTAGACACATTTCAAATCCAATGGTGACTTGCATTTAAAAACAGGTAGTTGGTTATTACTACAACAACGGTGCCTTCATTTGCTTTTTAGGGATAATTACAGTTTACTGATATCAGCCCAATGAAGGGACAAATGAGAAAGCATCCTAAGTAATAAATTGCAATTAATTGAAAAACAGACAACACTAAGAGATGATATCACTTGTGCTGAATGTAATATATATTTGAAGAGGGAGGGTTAGAAACTATTAAAACATGATGTAAAAATACAACTTATGAGGACAAATATTTTTATTAAACCCAACACATAAAAGAATATTACAGGAAGAACCTAGCTACATTAGAGATAAAATATAACAACAATAGGAAAAAAACCCCAACAGCCTATCACAGAAGATACACTGATATGAAAAAAGGAAAAAAATCATTGTTAGCCTTTAAAAGGTAATATTCCCAACAATTTGACTAAGTGATTTGGGTATTGTGATAAAGAAGGAGGTAGTATTAACATCTGAAGATTTGTTTTAGCCCTGCAACGCTAAAATATTCAGCATATTCAATACACTTTCTGTAAATCTACTGAACTGTAAGTTTTCTGAGCCTGTGACATCTAAAAATCACTCTTGAGAGCTTCATTTGCCTTCTAAATCCAGAGGGTTTACTTATGTAGCAACATAGCAGGTTAAACATCTTGAAAAGTATGATCTCCAATAATTAACAAACCTTTTGATTTATAAATAAGTTTATTTATGATATTTACATAATAAAAACAAAACACATGATACTCACAAGTTATACAAAGAAACTGAAGTATAATAAAAACAGCAATATAGACTGACAGGCAAAAATTTAAAGGAAGATATAATAAAGAGTTATATAGCAAATAGACAACTTTACTTCTAAATTTACTTTGTCACCCACACTGAATTGGAATTGAACAATGGCTCTCTCTTCAGGTGGTCCTGAACTGGACATTCTGCAAACTGGTAAATTGTATTTTTTGATAAAAGTTTAAAGTTAATGACCTATATTTCTGTGTAGTACCTCACGCTGCCTCAATGTGAAATCACATTCAGTCTGATCTCAAGTCAAACAGCTTTAAGTTAACCTGTTCTGACAAACTAGAAAAGTGTCGCTGATATTTTGCTGATGTGTGGGGATGTGGCAAGACGAAACTATCCAGAGGAGGAGAGCTGGATCAGGAGTGACCAGGCAAGTATGGAGAGAAGCAAAAGCCAGGAGGAGGAAATCAATGAAAACATGCACAAGAGTAGGCAGAATTAACGAGCACACCAGTGAGTGCAGTAAGGAAATGAACAGAAGGAAATCATGGCACAGGAGAAGGACTTCTTTAGTTCCTATTTACTAGAAAACAACTTAGTGCCTAGCCAAACAAATCTGTCTTAACAGAAGTGCGGAGAGGACCTGGGGACATCAGTATATGGAATGCCACCTTTAGATTCAGGTTGAGATCTTGTTGACATTGGTGAACATCTGTTTCAAATAGCAACAAAACGAAGGCTATAAACCTATCCAGCTGCACTTTTTAAACTAACTTAGGAAAAAAGAACTTCAAATGAGACAAGCAAAAACAAGACATAAGCATTGTCAAATAAGGCACATGTAAAAATCTACACACATTATCCAGTGAAAGACAATATATATATTTGGAGGTAGAAATAATTACAAAAATACTGACATTTCTAAAGCATTAGCATATTTGTTACAAACAATCACCAACTAATCCCCATTCAGAAAACTGCTTTGTAAAATGATTATTCAACGTCTTCAGGGCTACCTACTTGTGGCTTCTTATGAAATTCATGAGAGCATCCGGAGAGTTCAGTTAGTGACAAAAAGTTGTCCATACTATGAGAAATACAATATGGAAATTATAAAAAGTTACAAATGTTCATAAACCCCATGGTCATTGTAATGTAAATGTCCTTGAGTGCACCAAGTTGGTATTTCCTTGCCAATTAGGAATTGAAAATTCTCATCTCACAGGCCCATTGATGTCTTTAGTAATGTGGCTATATCTGCTGGCATAGTCCCTTCATCACCTGCAGATCAGAAAGTGGCATTAAAAATTTTATGAAAATATTTTATGAAATATAGTCTCTCAAATTTTCTCTTTTTGGTGAATTCCTATTCATTTTTCAAGGTCTAAATTACTTTAGTATCCCATTAGAAACCTGTAACCCTGTGAATTTAACTAGGACTGTTTCCTCTGTATATAATGCCAACATCATAACCTCAGATTAAGAATTCTGACTTGACAAGAGACATAAAAAGTTTGGATCATATCTAACTGACCTAGTGGTATTTTTCATATTTGCTAAACACAAGAAAAATATGTATGTTACAATCAGTGGGGAAGACAAGGTCATTATAACCCAGCTGAACCAAATTCAATTCATATTCTTACCTTTTTATATAAAAAGGTTAAAATAAAACTGTGAAAGACATTAAGAAGACAAGGAGGAAAAGTGTAAATATGGGTAGTAACAACACTGACTCAGGCCACATAAAATTCTGAACACAATGTACCAGTTGAGGATTATTTACTAAGGTAAATTACCTTCTTTTATCCAATGAAATGAGACCCCAGTACTTAGCCATTTATAGGAACAAACCACTTAGATTCTACCCAACCCTGATTAATTCAATCAAATACTCAGACTATTTCTGATGAACTGAATTATTAACTTGCCAGGTACTGACAATTCACAAATACTTGCTGATCTGTTTTGCACCTTTAAGATGGGGCTAAAATACAGCATAACCAGTCACTTCTCTCACAAATGTGTACCCTAGTTACAATCTAAATTATAAGAATACTTTCATCAGGGAAAGAGTAAAGCAATTCCACTAAACTTAAAGATACTAAAGACATAATACAATGATATGCAAAGTATGAACTTTGGGTTGTGGTTTCAGAAATACTACAAAGACATTAAAAGAGAATAGGGAGAAATCTGGATACGGAGAAAACATAGTATCTGGAAATTACTGTTGATTTTCTTAAATAGAAAAAGGTACTGTGGCAACTTAAGAGAAAATTCTGAAAATGCACTCAATGTTTGCAACTGACACTAATAATTCAGAGGATAGAAAAGGCAGATGACACAAGCACTGCAAATATTACAACTGTTAACGCACCATACTTTCATTTACTGTAAAATTTCAATATTATGTAAAAATTTCCATAAAAGTGTTAAAGATAGAACACTTAATTAAATTACTCCTTAAAGCAACAACAACAAACCTCATAATCTTTATTTCAAATCAGAATTGCCTGGAAGGCTTGTTAAAGCCAGACTACTGCGTTCCATTCCCGGAGTTTCTGAGTGACTAAGGAGGAACCTAGGCATCTGCATTTCCAACTGGCCATTCCTAGGGATGCCGATCTGAAGACTGCACACTTTGAGAAGCACTAAGGCTAAGACAAGCCCCAGAAATAGAAAACTTAACAAGCATACATGGCATGGTCTTTGACCACTGGGTTTCACAAAAAGGGGCACTATTAGCAAGAAGCCACTTGCACACTCCCTTATTCGGAAGAGGACTCACTGTGAGAGAAGGAAAGCGCACACATGTGTGCTCATCAATTCAGTGTCACAATTATGAAACTACAGGCACAACTGAAGACAAAACTATGGCTGAGAGTAAATGCAAAAAGACAATGTAGTCTTACATCTACTAAATATAACACATACCAGCAGAAAACTTATCAATAGCCTTAACAAAGGAATGAGGAAAAGAAAGAAGTGTGGGGGAGGAGTCTCCAAAACTGAACCTTGCAAAGATAACCTCTAAGAACACAGCTGAAATAAACTGCCATTTTAATAGACATCTAAAGACAGAACAAGCAAACTTTTAGCCTGTTCAAATTTTTATGAACACAAACAATTTGCATGAATTATGATATAAAATGATTATAAATGCATCACCCTTGTTCCCATCTGAACCATTAACACACCACACCAAGAAAGTGTTGGGGAAAATGGAAAAGCAGAACAGAAAAAAAAAAAAAAAAAAAAAGAAAAAGAAAAAGAAAAAGAAAAAAAAAACAGCAGCAGAGAGTGCACGCTGCCAACAAGTTTGGGAAGATGGACAGCAGATGAAGAACAGGCACAACCGAACACTAGGTCCCCGCTGGTAGGAAAGGCAAGGCCCCTTCTTGGTGGTAGGAGACCGGGGCACTAACAGGGTGGGGCGGGGTGACCTTGTGCTTGCCCAGTTGAGCCAGGACTACACAGAAGGCTAAGCCCACAGAGACAGAGGACCTGAATCTGAGGGACAGTGGATGAGAGAACCTGAATCTGAGGGACAGTGGATGCCAGGTGGCAGAGAACAAGGAGGCCCTGAGGACAAGGAAGTACTGTTTGAATATGAGAACACCCTCTTTCATACTTCCAACCCTCACTTTGCAAGATTGGAGGTCACTTTCTCTCTGAAAATCAGCTAGCCCTGGAGAATGACAGCCGGACCTAAGAGCAAGCAGAGTGTCAGAACAATGAATTATTGTCTTTCTATTTAGGGAAGATCCATATGTCTTGGAGTTACGTGAATTGCTCTATTAAATTTCTAAAGGCTGCCCTAACAAATTAGTCATAAACAAACAGTGCTCACATGGAAACTGCCTGAAGTTAATCAGCTCTGCTGTTTGCTGGATAATCTGAAATCACCAAATTTGCCACAACCTAACAAACCACAGTAATAACTGTCAGTTGTCTATGCTCATCCTTACCCTGAAAAGTCTAACCAATTGATTGATTCTTATTGCAAGTTCCTCTGGTACCCACGACCCCAAGCTCCCAGAACACGAAATAAATACTATCAAGAATTGTAAGCACTGATCTGAGCACACACATTTCTCTCTCTCTGAAGACAGAAAAAAACATACTCATTTCTGTATGGTACAGAGAGCCTAACAGAACTACGGGACATAATAAATATTCAATAGAAATATGAAACGAACCACAATATTAAGAATGCTTATTAGAATTATGAAAAACCACTTATTTCCAAGTAAACTTTCTTATTTAATAAGAAAATCAAGATGCAGAGTGCATGTTCTTTTGCACAAAGAGAAGAATACCCAGGCTAATTTATTTCTGTAGGTTTTAAACACCTGGACACACACACACATATACCCACCCATGCATGCAGGCTACCAAGCACCACCCTTACAAAGACGTGGGTGATGGGGCAAGAAAGAAGGAGGCTCTTTTTACCCATTTATGTCTTTTGAGTTTTAAACTATATGAATGTATTATTTTTTCAAAAAATACCAAATTAAAGTTTATAAAACCTAACACTATATCTTTTGAACAGGGTGGCATGGACAGGAGTGATTTATTTTAGTAGGGCCCAAGTTCTTCAATCTGCAGTTGAAATTGTTAAATTTTCAAAAATACATGTTTTATTGCTTTCTTCCTGTAAGTATTTACTAGAAATGAAATTAACATTAAATGTTGGGGTCCTGTGTAAAGCTAACTATGCCACTGACAAGTTTAGCTATATACTTCAAACCTTTAGGGTCACAGATATTTTCATATAAAAGCAAATTATAACATTGTGGCTAAAACTCTACATCCAAATATAGTAAGATAAAGGCTGGATGAGACAAAATTTCCCAAAACCAAAGGGTTCCGTACCAAGTTGGGAGAAACTGTTCTCAGTCCCTACATAGTACTTCCAACCCCAACATGTCTACAGCCCTCAGCTTAACCCCGGGCCATGTGCACTAACTGGTGAGGAACTCAGGCCACTCTGCTCCCTCTCTGCGCTGCCTGACTCCCCTTTTAGTAAATTTGGGTTCTGCTCACAGGCAGCTTACCTTCATCCACAGTGGTCATATCTTGTTCTAGTTTCAATTTCTGTTGGTTAATTTTTAGCATGGATTCTTCAATTGTCCCTTGGCTTATTAATTTTATAACTAGTACTTCTCTAAAACAAATATAAGAAATGTGCATTGGTTCCTAACATTATTTGATATATGTGAAGTATATTAAAAGTTTAAAGAATAATTTCAAGTCTAATAAGCATATCCTTAAATTTAAATTTTCATATTTTTCTGAGCAGTTAAAATTGTTATAAATCTCCTCTCACTGAACTGAGAAGAAAAACATATTTGTACTTTTAAGAGTTACAGATAGGCCAGATGTGGTGGTGTATACCTGCAGTCCCAGCACTCAGGAGGCTGAGGCAGGAGGATCATCCAATTTTAAGGCCAGTCTGGGTTACATAATAAGTTCAAGGCCAGCCTGGAATACCCAGCAAAAAGCCATAAATAAATAAATAAATAAATAAATAAATAAATAAATAAAATTTACAAATAAAACTGTAGTTCTGTATGTAGAGAAATTACATAAAAAATGTTAGCCTCCTCACTGTGCCATGACACCTGGCTCCTTTACTGATTAAGCTATGTAGCTTTTGATTAAAAATAAATTTTAACTGAGCCAGGTGTGGTGGGATATATGCCTATACTTGGAAAGTTAAGGCAGAAGGATTATCATGAGTTTGAGGCCAGCCTGGGCTACACGGTGAATTCAAAGCCAACTTATATAGTGAGACATTGTTTCACCTCTGCCCCCCTCCCAGTAATAATAAAAAGCAAATTTCAACCTAAAATACTTACTTAGTCTGGCCTACTCTATGGCATCTATCTTCTGCTTGTTTGTCATTATAAGGATTACAATCAATATCATGAAGTATAACAACATTTGCCGAAGTCAGATTTATTCCTAACCCACCAGCTTTTGTTGACAACAGAAATACAAAAATATCCATGTCGGTATTAAATTCATCAATTAAATGAATCCTGTAAGATAAATATATTAGGTTAAATGTCACAAAAAGGTATGTAATGTAATTAAAATTGAAAACAATCATATCACATGGAAAAGAAACCTGAAAACACAGAGGTGTTCTTGGAATTGTTACCTTTGCCTGCAGCTGTATTACTGAAGAATTTTCTAACCTAACAACTCTTCATTATTCCTCTAACAATAAACTATTACTTTAATTCAACTATACTCAACTGTTATTTTAATCAAACCGTTCAGATCTGTTTAATTTTATCTTTATGATCACTTTAATTCATCTCAACACTACACATGCAATCTTTATCTCAGAAGTCTGTTACTTGCTACTGGTAAACATGTCTGAAGAAGCAATGACTACAAGATCAAATAGTATCAGTGAGTTCTCCTTTGGCCTGATGTTTATCTTGACTCTAATACAGAAAAAGAAAATGTTTCTGGGTGATAAAAATAAATCAGATATTGACAGCAATAGAAAAGGCATTATTTAAAAAAAATCCTTTAAAACTTAAAGAAACTAATCTTAAAAAGAAGATGCTCTAAACCCTAAATGTTTTTTTAAAGAGGAAAACTATACAATTCTCGTATCTATTTCAAAATACACTTGCATGCCATTCAGAAGAAAAATTAAAAAGAAAATTTATCTCATTTTAAGGCACGATTTTCAATATCTACACATGAAAGTGAGAGCAAAAAAATGTATTAGATGCTCTAGACATTTAAAATTCTAATAAATGATGCATGAGTGATGTTCTGAAGCTAATGGGAAATGTACCAACCTTTCGGAGATCTGAGTCTTCCCATCTAATCTGAGGTACCGGTGTTGATGATGTTTTAGGAGAACCTCTAAAATATCTAACATCATGGTAAACTGACTGAATAACACAACTCTGTCACCCTGTGAACATACACACATGGATTAGAAATGGAGAATAAAACCACTACACCACTTCAAGTCTTGACACATTTTAATGAGCAGGAATATTACATCGAGGTGATGACTGTGTAGAAAATTTCCACGACAAAAGTTACCTAATGATCCATTGTTTAAACAAATATAAAAATTATACTTAAATTTTTGTTTTAGTTTACATACCAATAGATTACCTTATTCCCTACATGTAAGAGCTCAGTTTTGATTTTAAGGACAATTAGTTCCTTTTCATATAAGAAAATGCCACCAATGTGAGTAGCTCCATATTGAGATGCTGATCTTACAAATCTGTTTCACAGAGAAACTGCAGCATTACTTAAGTATAACAAGTGACATCTTCAAAATATTAACTTTGAAATAATGATACAGATGGCCACCTATGAAGTGACACCTGAAATTATTTAAAAATAGCATCAACATATATGTGTCCTGCACTGTTCTCTCTGAATATACATGTAGCCTGCACTTTACTATTTTCTCTGAAGTTTCCTGAAGAGGAAAAGAGATCATCAAGAAAACATACACAAATATGTTAAGAAAATGTTAGAATGCTAGGTTCTAAAAGAATGTAGAACAGACATGCATAGATAAAAGCTCCTAGAGTGTCAAATTATGCCAGAATTGCTTTAATAAGTTTAACTAGAGAGAATACATTCTTTTTTAATACCTTCTGTTTCAATTCAGACAAGAGGCATCCTAAAGCTCGGAATTTCCCAGAATCCAAAATCAAGTCCATGTCTAACTGGAAGTTATTAATATGTCGGTACTGTTTACAGAGCACATGCAGTTCAAAGTCTGTCATAACTTCCATGTCTTCAAAGATTAGGTCAGGATTAGCCTCACAATGTGTAGGTTCCTTTTTAATACAAAACACAATATATGCCAACGTGACAATAATTTATAATATGGTCAGAACAATTTAATCAAATCTAGAAAAACCACCTAGTTCATTGCACATTTTAGTGTACACAGATTTAGCAAAAGAAATTAGTATTTTAGATATAATAAGGGAATTCTTACTGTTATAGAGCTACCACACTGAATGGTTACAGATGAAATAATATCTACAAATGTATTTCAAAATAACCCTGGGGAAGGGCGGTGGGGGCAGAGATGAAACAAAAATATCATCACTGACTGCAAAAATGGAGGAAGGTTAAATGGGCAGGGGGCTTCCATTATGTAATCTGCTCTACTTTTACATGTTTGAAATTCTCTATAAGAAATTTAAAATAACAAAAAAAATTTAAATAGAAAACTGCATTGAACACAAAAATCTGTAATACAAACTAAAGATAAGGTACTAAAGGACAACGAGGCAAGAAATAAAAGTAAATTATGAAGGTAAAGTACAATACAGAAGAAATGAACGGGGACAAAACTGTGTGGGACAGATTATGGGAGTCCAATTCAGGAACTAAGAAACCTGTCCTGTGAAGAGTCAGAGTGCAAACTGGCTCTGTCAGCGCGACAAGCTGTGAGACTGCCCAGCAATGAGAAAGCAGATGGAGACCACATAAAACGGGCACGGCCAGTTTACAGTGGAACTTCATTATGTAACAAGTCACTGCTTCAAGGACATAGATTGCTGGCCCCCGATCTAGATTTTTGGTATGTTTGGCTCTTCTGTCATTCACATTACCTTGAACTTTGCCCTAAAAATTGTTTTGGGGGCTTAGTAGTACAGTGCCTGCCTAATGGGTGACCTTGTGTCTCATGCCTAGCACTGCAAACAAACTGTTCCTAAATATGCGCAGAAAGGATGAAAGTGCCCAGTGGGTGCAGCAGTCCAACTTCTAGCCTCGTGACATTCTGGCCGGGGAGTGTTGATACCCCTTACCTTTAGCATGAGCTGGGACATTTCCTTGAGTTTCTCAGCGGTGTAATATTGTCGATGCAATAAAGGGTGATTGGCCATTTTTCTCAACTGCATCATGACATTGCACATTTCTGTATTTTTTTCTGTGACAGAGGATACATTTAAAAAGAATAAAGCTGACAGCAAAGGGTTGAAATGAATGAAAAGTTGTAAAATTATTTCTTCAAATTCCAATTAATTTTTAAAAATAAGCAAATCTATGACTAAAAAACATGCAGGCCTGGTACAGGATTTTTTTTTTTTTACATAAATCTCGGCAAGGCAGCTTTTACCTAGGTTATTGATAGACTTTTTTAGTCTGTTGAAAAGACCCAAGTAGAGCTGCTCCTGCTTCTCTGACATGGCACACAGTTCGATTTGATCTCTTTTGGGGGGCAGTTGCTTGAGAACCTGAGGGAGAAAGAAAGTTTAAGCTTTTTTTTGGTACCTGGAATCACACTCAGGATCTTGCACTTGCCAGGCAGACACTTGTGCCGCTGAGCTATATCTCCGGCCAGAGATTTTCAATAAAGAGAAAACAGAATTTAAAAACTGTTGTGATCAAAAACATGTGGATAGTTACCTCTTCTTTCACTCTTCTGAGAATAAAAGGCTTTATAATTTGTTTTGCGTGTGCTATTCTCTCCTTTTCATATATACTCTGCTCATCTGCTGGTTTCTAAGCAAAATAAAAACATTCTTTTAGAAATTAACTCATTGAAATTATAGCAATTTAACAATACAAAACATGAAAAATTTGTGCATTAGAATATTTTTTACAGAAACAATTTATGGTATTTAGAAACTAATGTTTGAATTCTGGGCTGTAATCCAGAAAGCTCTGTATGTATGTATAAGTTTCACAAAACATAAACATTTACTATACTGAGATAATAAATCAGAACTGCACTAGGCTGGTGCTCAAACTAACCAATCATCTGATCGAGTCAACAGCAAGTAACCCAGATAACTCTAATGAAATAGAAATGTTTGTGTTCACGTTTAAGAGGAAGACAATTTTGTGGGAAATGGTCCTAAAAGAAACTTAGGATTGTCTGATACAAATCCCGTAGACTAAGAGGATGGTACCTGGACAAAATTGTTGAGTTGCAAGAACAAACACAAAACTGTTGATGCGAAAGAATTAAAAAGTGAAATTTTACTCAAAGGTGTGAGAGGAAATCCTCCAAATCTTAGGAACTATAACTAGGAAAGTATTGTAGTTCTATTCACAAAATCTGCCTATTTCAAAACTTAGACATTAAGTGGAAAGAATTCATGAAATGTTAAAAAGACAGTTAACTGGGCCTGCCTGAACCCCAATCATGCTAGAGCTGTGGCAGAAGTATCAAGAGTTTGAGATCACCCTGGGCATTATAATAAGACCCTATCTCAAACTCATGAAAAGTGCTGGGGATGTGGTTCAGTGAGTCCCAGTTTTTTTGGAGGGGGGAGGTTGTTAGTTTGCAGTGCAAGAAACCATGGAAAATTCTTTAAAAACGTGATCTGGAAGAGAGTTAGGATCTATACAAACATTTTTGCATTAAAAAAAGTTTATGAATTTTGTTTCAAAACACGTGTTTTCTAGATATACTACCTTTGTTAAGTTTTGCTAGATAGTAACAAAATGCTACTTATTTACCTGACCATAAAACAGCATGGTCAGGTAAATAAGGGGGCCAGGGATTGAGCTCAGCGGTTCAAGCCCTTGCTTGAACCCTAAGGTCGTAAGTTTGATCCCCGGTATAAAAAAAAAAAAAAAAAAACCAAAAAAAGCAAGCTGCAATGCCCAAGATTTCCCTACATGCCACAGATCTGTCAATTTAAAATTGTCAAGACTCAGGAACAAGATGGCGGACTGGTAGGTAGCAGGAGAGAGACCTTCTCTGAGAGAGACAGGTCAAATGCCAAAATAAAACACCCTGGAGAGACCCAAACAGATAGAGATGGACTCTCACAACCCAGGGAAAAACTAAAC
>PVJX010045647.1:0-12633 GCA_004027295.1 Dolichotis patagonum | reverse complement strand
CCAAGGCAGAAAGCAGTGATGTAGGGAAGAAGTAGCAAGCAACGAGCAGTGATAGCAGCTCTTCTATCTGCCCCAAGGGAGTGTAGGGCTCACCTCCAGGGTGGGTCTTTCCATTATCCACACCCTGAACTAGTGGGCTGATTCAGCAATCACATGCCCTCCATCCCAGCATCACACATCCTAGATCCAGTCACCTCTGAAAAGCCCCTCCTACGACTGCGTGCTGCTTTTAGAGACAGCTAGACACAGCCATACCTTTTGAAAATAATCAAAATGTGTTTCATGCATACAGCAATACATCAAAACGAATCTCATTATTCTGTGTTATAACATACACCAATAAAAAAGCCTCCTTGGATAACCAGTTCTTTTTAAGTTTTATCAGTTCCTTCTCTCCAGAGACACTTAGAAAATAATTAGCACAAGCAAGTCCATCAGCCCTCTTTGCACTCCTGAAGCATATGCATCAAAATCTAACTTTCTGAGGAATATTGTCATGCCAGGGAGTGACTTTTTAGAGTTCACAAGTACTCTTCAAGTGTTTCTGATAAAGAAGAGATTGATTACCTTGAGCCAAGAGCAGGGGAGAAATTTGCATTGAAGTAAGTTCAATAGAACTGCTGGTCGACAGTCTCATCATCATGGCAGCCTTGATTTTTTAATAGTTATTCATTAAGTAATCACTTGTACAAAGTTGGTGCTTGTGCCTGGGAGAGCAAGAGCCAGTAATAAATGAATATTTTTATGGTATGAAGTTCTAAGTACAAGGGAATTTTAAATGGATAAATAAATTTTTAAAATAAGCAAATCATTGGAGATGAGATCTGAGGCATGATTTTAAAATGGTGAAACAGTTTTTCCTTTGGATAACATTCCAATTTTTCTTTCCTTTTTTCTTTCTTTTTTTGTTTTTTGTTTTTTGTTCCATCAGTGTTGACTACTGAATATTTGATGTGGTTAGGAGAAGTAAGTACAATGAATTGATAATTGTTTATTTTAATAAATCAAAAGAAGAAATAAATGAGAAGTATAGTAATCATGTTATTTTCCTTTGACTACAGTAACACATTGTCATAGACTTAATATTTTAAAACAATGCAAATTTATTACACTACAAAGTACACTTTACAGGGAGATGAACCCAGGTGTTGTCAGAGATGTATTCCCTTCTGGAGATTTCAGAGCAGAGTCACTTTCTTTTCCTTCTCTAGCTTGTGGAGGACACCATCTGCCCTGTTTGAGGCCTTGTCCACTCACCTTTGAAGTCAGCAATGGTCAGTCACGACTTGCTCACACCATTTCACGAACCCTCTACTTCCACATTGGTAGGCCCTTCCTTGGCTGTGACTCCTCTTCCATCTCCTTCTCTTTTAATGACCTTTGGGATTACCTTGGGCACATTGAAATAATTCACAATAATCATGATGTGTTATTTTAAGGTCAGTTAATTAGCCACTTGAATTGTACATGCAACCCTCTTCTCCCTTTGTTACATTCCTGGGTTCCTTGGATTATTATGTGAAGAGTTTTGGCTAGAAAGCTGTTATGCTGATATGCTGACTATTATATTAACCAACAATTAGTACTATTTGGTGAATAGTTCTAAGCTTTGTGCTAGACACTTGATCATTCTTAAGAAAAGCTAGAACATTTAGTGCCATGTCCTTGAAATGGCTCTTCTATGTTCTCTGTATTTTTGTCACATCCAGCAGACATGGTTACCACATCAGGATACATATTACTGGAGGGACACTGGGAACTTGGAAAACTAGCATTATCTGTAGAACCTGCTTTCTTACCCATATGATGTTACCTGTTCCTTAGAATGATGTCATTGCATATGTCGTCTGACCTATAAACTATTTATCCAATGCTGCTCTTCTTCATTAATCTTTTTTTTCTTTAAAATCAGGTATTTGAAAATATTTGAATTACATAGATTTAAGAATAAGAATTACTGTAACAATCAGGTGTGAAGTTACTTTTTGATGTTCCATCAACCATTTTTTATTTATTATCTATCCTGTGAAAAATACTTCAATTCATGCTGGATTTAATTTCCAAGAAATAAATTAAAATGTAAGTCTGGATATTGGTGATTCTAAAATTATCTGAGGAAATAACCTTCTCTCTTTTATTAGCAGTTTACCTTCTTGAGAAGAAATGTTAACATGTGGAAACATTTTCTAAGCATCAGTTACTCAAAGACATAGATGGTACATTCTAAAGAGCAAAACAGACAGTACTAGTGGGTAATAGAACAATGCACTCCCTGTGCTCCGATAAAAGTCTTCACAATACGCGCTGGAAGTTTTTTTCCTGTGCTGAAGGATTAAGCCATTAACCTTAACAGTACCTATGTGTTCTCACTTTAAAATCCTACCTAATTAATGTCCAAGGTAATATATAAGAACAAACTTCCTACCAAAGTGCATGTAAAAGCATTAGCTGTTCATAAACATGATAGTCTTTTGAGACAGTCAGGAAAAAGATGAAAGGCAGAATATAAACTGTTATCTAAATGAACACTAAGAAAATCTGGGCCATGGGATTATTAGCAAGTTACTCATATACTATACTGCAGTGCTTTCCAAAGGAATGCTTTACAATGACAGCAATGAGCCATTATTGTACTGTAGAGTATGGCAGTCACTAGTCACATGTGGCTGTCATAAGTGAGGAATTAAACTTAATTTTATCTAATTTTAATTTAAATTCCATAGCCATATATGACTTGGAAACACAGCATTGACAGTCAGCTGTAACGATTCCTTTCCCTGTCTTACCTTCATAACTCAGCTCCAGATAGCCACAGTGCAAAACAAGCAACAAGGAAACAGCCTTTTGGTTTGTATCAGTCAGGTGCTTCCACAGGTAGAACAAATAGTACAGCATAAAAGACAGGTGAAAGATACGAGGGCATTCTTTTTAGGGCAAATGGTTCATGCAGCTATAGAGTCTAAGAAGTTGTAGGTCAGGGTGTCTGAAAACTAAAGACTCTGTGAGACAGTATGGGTGAGACTCAAAGTCTGAAAGTCTGAGAACTCATATAACTCTTAGTTTAGGGTAAAAGGCCTGAGGACCTGGAGCGGGCAGATGAAGTGGTGTTGGTAGAAGCTGTGAAATCCCAAGACAGAGAGGCCAAAGTTCTGATGTCCAGGTGCAAAAGAAGAATGTCCCACCTCCAAGAGACAGAGAGATAGAGTGTCTTCTTACTTAGTCCATCACCTCACAGGCCAATATCTTCTGGAAACATCCTCATAGGTATACCTAGAAGGAATGCTTATGGTTTCATAGGGTCCAGTCCATGGTTGACTGGCTCAGGTTAGCATGGGGAAAAGCATCATGGTAGAGAGTTCATGATACAGCAAATCTGCTCACTTTATGGTGCCCAGGAAACAGAGAGAGAGAGAGAGAGAGAGAGAGGGAGAGAGAGAGAGAGAGAGAGAGAGAGGGAGAGGAAAAGCATGGGGATAAGATATACACTAGCAGAGCATACTCCTAGTGACCTACTTCCTCCAACTAGACCCCGCTTCCTACAGCTTCCATGATCTTCCAGTAGTTAATTGAATTATAAACCCATTAGTGGATTAATCCATTGATGAGATCAGAGCCCTCATTATTCAAACACTTTCCTAAAGACACCATCTCTAAACACTGTTGCCTTGGGAACCAACTGTTCAATACATGCTTTTGAGGTGACATTGGAGATCCAAATCATAACAGTTGTATGGTTCTAAGGGGAAATAAAGACAAAGTTAACATACCTGAATCTGCTTATCTTTCTGTGAGAAAAGATGGAGTCAGCTATAGAGATTGGAATAAAACCTTCTTCAGACTTCCCTATTCATTTTGTTAAAACTCACATTCCCTGTACTTAAAACATTCCTTCTCATTCAAATTCTCCAATTTGAATTTTCAGATGATGGTGGTGATGGTGATGGTATTGGTAGGGTGTGGTATGGCATTCAAGTTGAGGTGAACCTTATAATAATGACTACTTCTGATGCAAGACTCTGATAAAAATTTTCAGTTTTTGCTTATATTATTTTCCATGAAGTCTTACCAAGATATGTAAATAAAAGACCATTTGTCAGTATGGTTAATTTATTACATTTGTTGAAATGAACATGACTACATGCAATTTTGATTGTCTTAGGAATGTTGGTGAGCTCCATATTGTTACAGTTGCTCCCTGTCACATGTCTCAAAAAATTTTTTGTCAGATATGATTTGCTTGAGAGCAAACTGTTGACAAACCTTGTGCCAAAAAATTTCCTCTGTTTGATTCAAAGATTGCAGTGTCAAAATGAAACAGAGGGAAATAAATGTGTGTACATACACATGCAGAAAAAGTTCCTTGAAATTCCTTAAAATTAGATCAATTAAAATGTTCTTAAAATTAGATTTATTAATGTTTCTAGAAAAGAACTACAAGTTGATGTATTATTTGCTTTGTATTTTGAGGCCATAACTAATTGGTCAGGAAGTTTTCTTTATTTCTCAGTCCCTAGCAGGTGTTTATGGGTGTATTTGATATCTCTTTACAACTCCTATGATACACATATCTGAATGATGCTATCACCCAGATCAAGCTGGTTTATTATGCATAAAGATGTACAGAATCATCTATAAAAAGGACAAAGATGATATTCTAAATACCTGGAGGCTGTTTATATCAGTGGTGTGGAGGAAGCCCTACACATATTATGGTTAATGACCAAGTGGTATTCCAGCAACCCTGCTTACTCTAACAGCTGTGTACGTGGTAATGCAGTGTCTTTACAAACAGGAAACTCATTAGCTATCTCTCTACTTTTTCTTGTATTCTACTTCCTTCCTTTGTTCAAACTTTGAGAATAATAACCAAGTCTATGCAAAAAGGCTCCATGCTGGATATTGTCCACTGTCCTGAGTAAAAGCATACTTTGTGCTTTAAAGTACTCTACAATTTGTCAGAGTTCTAGATGCATAGAAAATGTTCACAAATACTGGTTATTGGAATTTGTACATTACCAAAGAATTAGTCAACCAAGATGTATTTACTGGAACCTAATTAGACCTCTGAATAAATACTACATGTGCCCTCTGCCCCCAGGGAGTGTGTAGCTTTCAAAAGGAGAAAAAGTGGCACATATTAGATAACTACTGAACAATTGAATCTGAAATATGTGGCAGCAGTGGTTGTTTTACATACAAATATACATTTGAAGAGCAGGAAATCATTAAAAACAGAAGCTGGGGCCATACCAAAGTGAAAAATAATTAGAAAAGGAGGTTCATGTTTATATTTGGCTTATTTTAATATTTTTTTATGGTACCTGGAATTTAACTCAGAACTTCATGCTTGCCAGGTAGGTATTTGTGCTGCTGAGCTATATCCCCAGCCCCTATATGGCTTATTTTATAAAAGTAACAGCTTTGGGTTAAAGTCAGAGAATGAATCAAGCCAGCTAGGTTCTCATTAGGGTTTTTCTTCATGGCAGTGATTACTCTGGAAAGTTGTAGGAAGGAAGGAAGCAAATGGAATAGAGAAACAAGATGGATAGAGAAATGTGTTCTCTGATTGTAATCACAATGAATTAGGCATGTTGACAGTTGTTAGATACAAAGCAAGCAGAGTTGCTGAAAACTCCATTGCCATTTCCTTATTATTTTAGCTTAAATTATTAAGGTTGAAAGAATGATTTGTATAGGTTTAAGACAACTATTGTTAATCATAGAAGTTTTCATGAAGACTAAGGAATTAGTGCTAGACAAGGTATGATTGTGATTTGGCTCTCAGAGAAGTCCTGGAGCTTAAAGCCCCAAAATACTGAAATACAAAATGAAGGAAAATGTTCGGTAACTGTACGATGTTTGGCTCCAGGGCACCTGTGCAGAAAATCTTTACTTCTCCCAATCTATTCTTGGCCCTGTGCCTGAGAGGTTGAGTAGCAGAGACAGAATCAAGAGATGACTTTTCCTTTGTCTCTCAGTTAGGTTTGGTCCATGTGGGAACCTGTCTAGATACCCAGGGGAGGGAGGAAATGAAGTCAGAGAATTGATTCCTCTGGCTTTCTCCTTGGGAGTTCTGATGGGTTGGCTGGTTAACTTTGTCAACCAAAAAGTCAGAACTCCTGAAAGGTGGTCCTCTTTGTAAAGCTACTTTTTCAGGTTCTACGTGGATTAGTGAACCTACTATTTTCTTGCCCATTAAGGTTTAGGAATTGCATGTACTATCACTAGTCCAGAGGCATTGCCTAAACCCTTGCTGCTTTTCCTAATCCCTGCCCACTCCATTGTAAATAGTGCTTCTGTCACATGTTCCCCAATTCTCCAGCTTCAGTGAGCTACCTGTTTTCTGCCTATCACAGATTCAAGCCTGCAGAGGGGCTATGAACCATTATGAGCACCCAGCAGCCAGCCACCTGACTATTTCTTCTGAGTCAGGTACTAAAATGGTAACTCAGGTACATGCGTGAGTATGAGCAAAGAATAAACCGAGTTGATATGAAGAGCAGTCCCAGCGGTCAACTATCCAGTAGTTTCACTCTACTGTGTCCACTCAGCCTCTCGAGACAGTGAGGATATCTTAAAGTAACCGGCAGGCAAATGGTGCTGCAGATGGGCGGCCACCTTCTTCAGCATTCTCCGAGTTGTATCACCATGGTTTCCCACTTGCGCTTGCAAAAAGCATTGAGTTCCAAGCACTGCTCAATTAGCTGAGGCTCTAACAGCCCAATTTGCATGTGAAAATGCTGTTTGCAAGAAAAAAAATAGAATTTTGTGCACACTAATGATTTACTTGTACAAAATTGTATCTAAAATTTTTGGTTTTCAGAAACTTATTACTTAAAGCTGATGGTCTTAGAGTAGTTATTACGAACAGGAAAACAACCTAATGATAGTCTTTCTTCTTCCATGTGCGTCTTTATTGTGGGCTTGCAAGTCCTATCTGCTTCTCTTCACTGTTTTCCCTGAATCTGCTTAGGAGACTCAAGGTGGGGGGAGGCAGGCAGGAGGAGCAGCCTGACACCAGTTTCTTTCCCATTGACAGCTGACTCTCATCAGAGTCTTGCATCCAACAACGATGTGCAAATCAAGATCTTACATGAGTTTGCAAGTCGCAGGTGGAGCCCAGAGCAAAGGTATTTAGAAAACGAAATGTTCTTTTGATGGGGGAGCTGATTAAGTGTGACGTACCTTTTCCTGGGAGGATGAGTTTGGGAAGCCCTGAAGTACCATTCCAGGAACGGCATTCAGAGGACAGTCACTCGTTTTGAGGTGTTATTTGACAATACTAGAGGCAAACTTGGGGCTTTCCCAGAGCTGAGTCAACTGATGGCATTGAGTAGCTTTGGGACTGTCTGTAACTCAGACAATTTTACTCCATTGAAAAAATGATATTGTTTATTGAGAGCATCGGTGTCAGGCACTAACTGGGAACTTGTGTGAAAGTTTTCAGCTCTTTTCAGTCAACCATCTTGGTAAAGACAATATCTGTTTCCTACGCTGGACTTGGTATTACTTAGACTGATAAATCCTGAGCCATGATCCTCTGCTCCAAGGAACTTATAATCTTAGCGGACTTTAAAGAAATATACATCGATTAAGTAATGTACAATACAGCAGAATCCTGTTTCCAATCCAATATTTGTTGAGCTTCTACTAGGTATTAACCATTGAGTTAGGAATAAAATGGCAAATTTTTATTTGAGTCTGAGATGCTTTCAATCTTACTAGTGAATGATGTGGGCATAGGTTTTATGTGTGAGACTGGAGAAGAGAGAGGCCATGGTAGGCTGGGATTGTTGAGGAATAACATGGAATTTGAATTGGGTCTTGAAAGATGATAGAGTTTTGAAAGATGGGTGAAATGGGGATCTGTGTTAATCTGTTTTGGGAAATACAGTCTTGGACCTGGAATACATATATTGATTGATCAGAAAGAGAGACAGTTGGCCTCTCCAAGACTGGAGGTTTTATCTGGAGAGTGGTTGAGACTATGCCCTTATGTCTTTGAATCTTGCCCTAGGAAGTTTAAAGGTAGCAGCCATCACTGTCAAGTGCAGTGGGAGGGGGCATCTGTTAGGGATGTGTCATTCTGCCAGTAGCTGGATCCCCTTCTAGTCTTTTGTCTTTAATTGCCAGCCTCTCTCTGTCTTTTAGACCAGCCTGCTTTTGCCTCAGAGAAGTGCTCCCTGAGCTCTTGTTTTGTATGTGGTAGCATTTCAGCAGTGTCCTTAGCACACTCTGTGTCATCAATCATACTGGACAAACTCCGTGATCAGGGAGGAGGAGGAGAAGTTTGCTTTTCATTTAGGGAGGCACAAAGGTCATAGGCAGCTGTGATTTCAATAGGGTTTTCAGTCCCAGTATTTTAGTGTACACCTTATTCTTTTTCTTCTTGTCAGACTCACAGCATTTTTTGCCCTTTTCAACTTCTTTTTTATATGAAATGTATTTTACAAGTCTCTGTCAAGTTCTCTGCAAAATGTCCTTGATGCACAAGGTCCAGAGAGCTTTCAAAAATTTCCTCTCCTTGTTCTGTTCGGGGAACACTGATCAATCCTTTTTGTCTTTAAATCCTCCCCAGCCTTTCTGCTTTGCTCTGCTGGGAGGACGGGGCTGACAGGTCATAATGATGAGGAGGGAACAGGAGTAGTGTTAGAGTCGCTGGAAACTACCCATGCTCTAGCCAGCAAGTGCTGGCTCTCAGGGAAGGATTAAGAGAGCACTGGGAATACAGAGTGCTCCAGGACTGATGGGTAAAAGTGAAGGAAAGGGCAGATGAAGTAAGTGATTCATGCAGAGTCCCATATGACCATGGTGATCACAGGAAGTCAGAAAGGCAGATGGGAATCCTAGCACATCTCAGGGACGATGTGTTAGGGCCTGGAAGGAGTCAGAAGTCAAAGAAGTGCAGGAAACATGGCAGGCTTCCGAGCAGAAGAAAGAATGATGTGAGAGGTACACATTTCCAGAGCAGAGACAGAACAGCAGGTTTGTGGGGTCCCCCAAAAGAGAGCAAAACACACCCTCTCTTTGGAACAGGATTTAACTCTAGGGCCAGGCTGATAATCAGTGAGTGGGGGGAGTAAGGGCTCAGGAAGCACAAGAAAGTTTCTAGGGACTGTGGCCAGCTGGGTGCACACGTGTCCTGCCAGCTGATGGCTTCTCCTCAGTTCCAGCAGCAACCCCAAGAGAAAGGAAGTCCAGCAAACCCAGCTCTTCTGGTATTTTTTTTAAGAGTAAAAGAGTGAACTTTGGAAAGGAAATCTATCCTTTTTTTTTCTATTTTAAATGTTGGAAGGAAATCAAGATATCTTTTGTTTTTTAAAAAGCATCATAAGGGCTATGATTGTGGGGATGAAACCAGATACGTCTGTGGGGTGCCTGGCTGAAGCTCCTACAGCGGGAGAGCACGCTGTGCAGCAGACAGTCCTGTCTCAGCCTCCTGCTGCCCGACTGTCTTAGTCTAGGAATGTCACTTGCCCTAAGTCTCAAGTCCCTCATGTGCAAGATGTAGACAGTAACTTTTGTCACAAAGCTACCACTGATTATGTTTGTAAGATTTTTTTTATTACTTTAAAAAAAACTTGACAGTGAAAATAGCTTAGGTGTTCAGTGTCCCTCCTCAGTCCTCTCAGTTTTGAGTTCATTTTTGAGAAAAGAGGACAAATATTGGTGCCACATTGATGCTTTACTCTTGTCATAGCCTGTAGGTAGGTTTGTAGACCAAATTTGTGGGTCTGTTTGGAAAGCCAGAAGTGTTTTCCTTGCTAGCATACAAAGCATAGCCATAGAATAATATTTTAAAAGTGGTTATAACAGCAGCAATTGCAAAGGGGGAAAAAAAGAAAACAAAAAGGCAATTTAGTTTGACACAGTTACTAATTCTGCTTGGCCAAGGCAAGGTGTCTAGGGACCAGGGGACAGGCAAGTGTGACATGGAATTTGTGAGGTGGGGAGCTGGGGATCTTAGAGGGAAGATTAGCCAACCAAGTAATCAGACAGTAGCTGTTTTCAGAGCACCTGCTGGGAGCCAGGAAGTAGCCCTGTCCTCAGGAACACAGGAGGGCCTGGCAGCGCCTGGCCCTGAGGCTTGAAGGCCTGGGTTCCACAGCAGGGAGGGACCAGGCCATGTCAGACGGAAAGGACACAGCCAGATGCCACACAGATACGGCACATCGGAGGAGGTGATGCTGAGTTTTCACATCTTCATTGACGCCAGTGTTTCCATTTCCCTGACACGTATTTGCTGAGCAGACTATGGAGGTGGCACAACTGCCTCACTATGCTAAAGACTGATGGGGTCATCTTTTTCATCCACCTAGGCGTGGAGAAGACGGCATATTATCAACTAGCAGCCAGTTTCCCCTCTCTCTCCAGCTCTCCTCTCTTACCCGCACCAATGCCTCCATCTTCCTGTTCTCACACCTGTTTTACTTTTTGTCTCCCACCTGCTGTTATGTTCTCTTTTCCTCTTTCATTGAACTGACTCTTAAGTACAGTTGGTTCCCCCTCTGATTTCTCCTTAAACCTCTTCTCTCCTTGTTTCTGGCATCTATGACTTTCTTTAGTTTTCAAGCCCATCTACGTCATCTAGAATCATGTGCCACCTTGGTATCATCCTCTCCTCCAAAGCCCACTGAGGGTGTCCACTGCGCAGTGGGTGGCATGTAGGATCCTTGTCAGGCTACTTCAGTGACCTGTCAGAGCTTTCAGTGCTACAGGCTGCCTGCTGTGGCACGTGTGCCATAGGTCCGCACCCCTGGGCCACCTTAAGACCCTTGGCATTCTTTTCCTTGCCTATCCTAGACTCATTTTTCTGATACTCCTTCCAAAATGCATGCAGTTTTTACTCCAGAAGCTGTTTTTTGGCAAAGCCCCCAGTAGACTATTTTCATAATTGAAGGATATCATAAGTGTGATTTTTAAGAGAATTTATATTTCACCTGGCTTGAAACATGTGTTACCTTTGCTTAGCAATGTACATTCTGCCTTTAAATATTTTTCCCAATTCTTGTAATGTTAACATTTTTATGCCAATAACTTAATCTGTCATTAGCTAACATTGTTTCGGTTGTTTTTCCAAACACCTTTTTGATGTATTGTCCCATACTTAGTTGTGACAGTCCTGTGATACAATATGTCGCTCAATATTTTCACCCCTCATTAATAAGTTGGAGAAATGAAACATCTGCCTACAATTTATTCCTGTTATGTCTTTTCCTCTCTGAAAAGGAAATGGCAGCTTTTCTGAAATGAGAAACCTAGGTCAGCTTAATCCTTACAAAAGCTACCCACAGATCCATATGACAGTCACATTATTTCTGTGCATTGTAGTATATTTGGTTGAGGTGTGAAAATATTTGCGCCTTTCCTCGGAAAGATGTTCCATTAATTAAGCAAAGTGTGAGTGGAACTTACATAGTGTCAGACAGCGCATTAGCCACGGGCCATGGCGAGAGTAGCAGCTGCCAGCTTGGAGGTGACTCAGGGTTTAGTGCAGTGAGTGGCTGAAAGCGTAGGCTTGGGGCTCAGTCCTGATTCTCTCATTTACTAAGTGTGTGCTTTTGGCCGTGTGACCCTACTTACGTCTTCATTTCTTCAGCTGAGGAAATAAAAATAATTCTGTTTATCTCATAGGGTTGGATCAGATGGAAGGAGCTGGATCTGCAGTTTCTGGTCATTGTAGTATAATTTTCACAAACGGTAACTTTTTTAACATGTGGAAGAAAGAATACAGGCTATCACCACACTGTAAAGAATTTACATTGAGCATAAAGGGTTGTATAAACCCTGGCTGAAGTAACACTCAAATGCCATTGATGTGTAGGAGTCACTAACGTTCAGCGAGTGCTTGTAATGTGCTAGGTTTTTTGAGATGTTATTGCCTTTTCTGTTTCATAAAGAATCTGAGGCCCAGAGAGATTAAGAGATTGGTACATTACCCAGCTTCTTGCAAGACACGGGGAAGATTTCCAAGGAAAGAGGAACCCACTGGACATGACAAAAAAATCTCAAACCTGGAAGAAGCAATGAGCAGGTAAATTTGTTTATAGGAAGCAAACTGCCTCCTGTGAGGAGATCAAAGTGATGTATATCAGTAGCTGACGTTCATGGATAAACAGAAGGAAGAAATAGCTCTACACAGGGAGGATGAAGGCTAGTGAAGGGAAGACTCTATTAGAAATGCCTTTAAAGCCAAGTCCTGTTTCAGCCTTCTTTCTGATGACATCCAGCAACTATTAGACTGATGTGTATAAAGCAGTAGACAATAAATTAATTAACCTAGAAGAATCAGTAGAACATTACTCGTTATAACCAGCAGATTCAGAGAAATGCAAGAACCCACAGAAGCCTTGTAAGAACTTGGGTTATAAAATCACTAATGTGTCCATGGAGAGATGTTGACTGTCTCAGGGAAACAAATGTTCACAGTGAATTATCTAGACTGGAAGGAGACTGGAAGACAGGGAGAGAGGAGTAGGATTTCCTAAGTTGAAGAGATTGAAGGCAGGGAAGAGAAGTGTTCAGCGGTGTCTTAGCTTGCACATGTCTGCAGCTGCTGCTGTGGAAGGGAGCAAGTGGGTTTGCTGAATGATACAGAAAGAACTGCAGGACCCAAGTAACACCTTGAAAATC